>BGPR01000539.1:0-90808 GCA_013235015.1 Araneus ventricosus
AATTGTTCGTTATGATAAGGCGATAATTCGCCTAATTTGAATTTTCATTCTATTTTCAATTTCAAAGGAATTATTGGGAAATGAAAATTTCAACCTCCTTTGAGCTGAATAGCCCATCTACGACCTCGGCCGAGATTTTTACTATCCTTACAACATATCCCACGCCGGTTAAAAGGAAATCAAAATTACTCCAATTATCGTGTTCAGAGAATAACATGGGCAAAGCGTTATATATATATATATAAAGTATAAATCGTAAAATGAAAACGCAATTAGAAATTAGAGCACAATGACGATTCTTCATGTGATATATATATATATATATATATATATATATATATAATTTTATTACAGATTCATAAAGATTTTGGCTTAAATAAAGTGATAAAATTACATCTATTAAAACATTAATAGATGTTATTTTAAAAGAATATTATATTAGCTTTGACAATAAATTGTACTAACAAATTAAAGGATTTCCACAAGGCGGACATGCTAGTAATGCACTAGCTAATTTATATTCACACTATTCTTAAAAAGAAAAAATCAACAATAATTCTTATATTATGTATAGATATATTGATGATTTATTAATATTTCCAAAAGTGGAAGACTACACGCCACAAATTGATTTTTTTATCCAGAATACTTGATATTACTAAAAACTAGTGACAGTTTTTCTTCTGCAGATTTTCTTGATCTTGAAATAAAAATAGTAGATAATAAATTAAGCATTAAGATTTTTGATAAAAGAAACATTTTTAAGTTCAATATAAACAGATTGAAATATTGGAATAGTAACATTAGTCTTATTATATAAAAAAATATTGTTTTAAGTTATATTCACAGAAGCAATATTATAGTCACATACAAAAATAGTCAGCTGTCCCATATTAGTTCATTTACCGAAAATGCTTTGAGATATGGGTATCCTAAAAATTTCATGTATGCTTATATTAATAAGAAATATTTAACATCAATAAATTAACATATTTCTTTTTTTTTATTTATTCTCCCACCAAATTTCATCTTGAATTATCCTTATTATGATCGTATATGATATATTTAGCAATAAGATTTTAATATATTCAAAGGTAGATGGCGCCACTATTTTAAAGATTTTGATTGCATCAGATAATAAATAATAATTTTTTTATCTCTAGACATATCTAATATATATTATACTAACAGGTTAAATTCAATTAAAATTTAATATTCCTTTTAGTGTTTTATATTAGTATTAAGACGCTTAAATCAAAAATAACAGTTTCCCATTAAAGCGGAACTTATGGTTAGGTACACAAATGGGATACATATAACTATATTTAGCTTTTGAATCGTATGTTGTATAATAGTGTGTTTATATAAATCCCTGTTAATAGTAGGTATAATAGTATGATATTTTCTTTCTTTTTTCTCATCGTGAAATGTTTTTGGGATATATTCCCTTTTTCTTTTTGTCCAACAATTGTCTTCGCAGAGGGTTGATACCACAAAATCTAGATTAATGCTACAAACCAGTCCGAAGACTGGTTGGCTATTTTGATTGTTGGAATTTCAAATAGGGTTGTCTTTTTCCAAGTTATGATAAGTATTAATGCTAATAGTTTTAAGTCAAATTTTCTTTTGTAATTCAAATGTATGATTATGGACAGGGTAATTTAATTTAATTTTAATATTTATATATATTATAAATATAATGTATGTTTGTGTAAATTGTTAATCGAGCGTATTTAATTTATATATATATATAGAGAGAGAGTATAAATCGTAAAATGAAAGAGTATAAGACGTAAAATGAAAAACGCAAGAAAAGCACAATAACGTTTATATATATATACTAATATATATACTATTATATATATTAGTATATATATAAACAATTTATCATATTTTCATATTCTCAAACGTTATTGTGTTTTTTTGCGTTCATTACATCTTACTACTCTTTCATTCGATTCTCTCTTCTCTCTCTCTTATATATATATATTATAATTAGTAGAGAGTTCCTATAAGGAATCTATCTAAAAAAAAAATCTTTTTTATTCGTTCGCTCTCTCATTAAAAAAAGCGCAGTTGTGACATTATTACATTTATTATTAATAATTTTTTAAATGGGTTCAATAATTTATGACCACCCTTTATAATGCACGTACCCAATTAGGATTTTAAAAAGACAATCACCTTAGAACTGCATATTAGAAGGTTGAAAAAAAGCCTCAAGTCAGGGTAATCGTCCAGTTTTAAACAGTGTTTATGTTTCTTTTGAAAACATTTTGCCTTAATTAGTTTGGTTATAGTTATGGGAAAAAAATTTCAGTTTGAGAACATTAAAGTTACTTCTATTGAAAGAATATGTAGATTAAAGAAAAATTCACTGCCGGCTAATAATATTTTATTCGAAGATGCACTACCTGCAAATAAGCTCGTTTTAACAATATTTTAACAATAGCAGTCGCTTTTAAATCAGAATGTCTGTAATATTTCAAATAACGACAAAGCCGTACAAATAGTCACAGTTGCGAATTTCGTCGAATTCACGGTTTAAACTCGGGGAAAAAAACATTCCTTCTTCAGTCGCCACTTGCCTGTACTTTTAAGAATCCATTAGCCATTCCAACCCATGGAATAAGTAATTTCACACGAGTTGTTCTCGGGGCAAAGAACCTGCGGCAGCCATTTTTCTGAGAACTTTCCTTTCGTGGTTCCGTTTCCTTTTAACTAATTTAAGCTTTCGTTGGATGTTTAAAAAAATCATAGGCATTTGAGTAATGTATTCTTGTGGGGCTGGTACGGGCATCCTTAAAGTCAAGCATAAAATAAACATTTTAATAATTTCTAGAAATTCAGTTAATTAAATAATTGAAAAAACGATTGAGGAGCGTTCTTAGAATTTTTCCCGACACTTTAAAAAATTAGATTTTTTTTTTCCAAAACGGTGGTTCTCAACCGTTGATGACAATTTTAATTGCTAATCTTTCTAGCAATTTCTGTTGAATTGTATCTCCATTCCGATGAATTTGGGCTTGATTTGGAAGTGGTGGTTATTAGCACAAGAGCCTTTTTTGTATCATACAGTTCCTGACTTTCATTACTTTCTCGTATACAAAGAAAGAGTATTGTAATCGTCAAAAGATTCAGAGACTTTTCTGAATCTTTTCATTTTACGACACCTTCAGTCAGAAAAAAAAGAAACATTTTTGGAATTATGTCTGTTAGTTAACATAATAGTTCAAAAATACAACGAGTTGGACGAATACAATTTGGTATGCAGTCTTCCCGCCAAAATGACAGATTTCTGTCAAATCTTGGACAAAATCCGTCTGCGGAAAGACTGATCCTCTGAGTATGAACGCGATAACTCAAGAACATAAAGAGCTGGATAGATGAAATTTGGTAAATGATTCTATTGATAAAATTGTAGATCAGCGTCAAAGTTTGTACCAGATCCCTGATTTTTTTATTATTCGCCCATAAGTCAACGCGACAAGCTGGATAGGTGAATTTTAGTATATGGCAGAATTGTAAATCTTCATATAATTTTGGATTTAATCCATCAATGGTTTGAATGTTTGTCCGTGGGTATGTGAAAATATTAACTCAAAACACAACAAGCCTGATGAATGAAATTTGGTACGTTAACTTGACACCAAAATTGTAGTTCTGTGTTCAATTTTGACTCAATCGGTCAGCGGGAAGGGGGCCAAAATACATACCCAGTTCTCTTCATTGTACTATGAAGTTAAACGCAAAACGAGCCGTGTTGTGCTAGTAAACAAGAGAGTCGAGGTAGGACACTCCCGACAGGTTAAATTTGCATTTGTAAAGACATTGTACTTAGAAACAGTTTTGGTTAAATTCCATTGTTGTTAATTTACATTTATCATTATTATTAGCTGAACCCGGCATTTCTTTGCTATTGCTAGATTTCAGAATATATATAGATTAAATGAACACAATTGAAAGTTTGATATAAATTATTGTATTTATATAAAATTGGATATTTATAAATATAAAAGGCAGTGACCGTACGTGTGTGTGTGTATCGATTTACTTGATCACTTGAATTTCCAATGAAATATATTTGCAGACATTTGTGGTCAGCATACATAAATGGTAACAAAGAGTCTGCTGTATTATATATTTGTCCTTGAATGCTGGCATATAATTCTCAGTTCTTATATTAGTTATTGCACCAAACGAAGTCATTTGAAAGCATGCGTTATCATTTCGTATGTTATTCAAAAAATACTTCGATTGTGTTGTAGTACCAGCGACCAATGAGAACAATGGCTTAAGTGGTGCCTTCAATGGTGGCAATTTAACTTTACCACTCAAACAACACAACCAGGTGCTTCATTCTTGAATTTTAATGCCTCGAAATTTGTGCAAACTTTATTCATACTTTCAACAACCACAACTGGATGCAAACTGTATTCAATTTTGAATTATACTGCAATACGATCAAGTTTTGCCATTTGATTTAATCAATTCATTTGCATGCGTAATCAACTATTGCCACGTTGTTCATTTCGATTTAATGCAGCAAAATCATCGCAATTAATATTGAACATTAAGAAACTTACAAAACATTAAAAAACTGAACATTATGGAAATTCAAAAAATCTAACAACAGCACTCGAGCTTACTTCTACGCATGCGCGAAAGCATTCCTTACCATGTGAACTTCAATGTTCTATATCATTTTTCAATGTGATTACAATAAATTATAAGTCCTTTCATACTCATAATAAATGACTAACAGCAAAAAAAACTTAATATAAAAAATTATTTTAGTTTCATAATAGATGGCTAAGTTTCCAAAACGTGATAAAAAATATCAAAAATGCACTGCTCTTAGTTTCGATGTTATTTAAATAGTTGACACCCAAAATCCAATATGCTGCGTCGTTCTAAATATTGTTTCTGAAAGCTATTTTTTATCCCTTAGACTTGACATTAAAACGTTTGTTAAATTGCTGGCGATGGGTATTTCAAACAATACCGAAATTACAGACATGAATGCTTTTTCTTCCTTTTTTAAAAAAATATTTGTAATGTGATGTCCTCTTTCCATTCCTCTGTCTCTCTCTTTTTGAAAAGAAAAGAAATATCTTACGCTTTTGTGTGGAAGTTTTTGTATAAGAATTCGATCGTGAAAAGAAACCAATAAAACCAGAGAAAGTGATTCTTATATGCTATGCAGAGAAAACATAGTTACCGCTAGAGGCATTCTGGGTAATACATTCTGAAGAAAGGTGACAGAAACCTTTCTTATTCTGGAACTACTTCGTTTGACAGCTCATTGTGAGCCATTTGAAAGGGGTTATATCTATAGTTTATTTTAAAAAATCGTAAAATCAATTATTAAAAATCCTTCTGAAAGTCATAAGCAAAAATAAAGCCAAAAATGAATTTAATGCCAAATGAAAATTCCAAAGGCCAAGGGCTTTGAAAAAAGACCAAATTTCCAGAATTTGGTCTTAAAAAGGCCTACTTGGCAACCCTGCCTCTGTTCCCGAGGTCTATGCGACGCCGAAAAACACCATGTTTACAAAAAACAACCCTGCGTTAGGAATTGTGCCAAGCATTTTATCAACCATCGCCAACGGTAGCCAAACATTAAAATATTATTAGGGCCCTAACTTTCTTTCTAATGGTCAGATCAAGGATTTCAATAGCTTTAAAAATTCCCAGGACAACGCGAATCATTTTGCAAAACATCGCGCGTAAATCGGTCCAGTAGTTTTTGAGTCGATAGCGAACACACATACGAGCATCGCTTATATATAGAGAGAGATATACATTTTAGTATGTAATGTATTCATTTTTATGTTTGATATTCTCTTATGTTTTATGTTACAATATGTTTTTTTTGTTGTTTTTATATTCTTTTGTCTTTTGTGCATGTAGTCTTTTCTGTGTTTGTATAATCCTTCGGGCTTTTTGTATGTATTTTTGTGTTTTTTTTTATTATTTTGTGTTCTGTGTATATAATTTTTGTCTTTTTTTGCTTCCATGTCTACACTTTGTATTTTCACTGAGGTGTTTTAATATACCTTTTTGTTTCGTGTGCATTTGTAATTCAATTCGAGTGCTTTATTACACTTGCTTTTTCCACTCCGTACACATCCAGTGGTGAATCAGGGGGTGCTATGGGGCTGCACCCCCCAGAGCTAAATCAGAATTCTTAATTTTATTTAAAATCATTACAACTGTTTGTTCTTAATTTCCCTTTTTTCTTAATAATAAAAACGTGATAACATTGCCTTCTGGCTTGACAGGCTCCAATATTTTCCTATTTTTCTAGTCGTTCCAATTGTACTTGTAGCGTTGACGCGATTTTTGTGGATAGTTAATTCATTGTATTTTTTTATTAAATTATCGAAAGTATTTTTGTGTTTTTTATGATTCTTATTGTCAGTTGAGTAAAGTCTGTAGAGTTAAAGTCTTTTGATTTACATAATCCATGAGGTTTGACATTCGTCAAGACAATGCAAAATTTTGATGATCTCCCCCCCCCCCCCGACTCAAATCCTGGCTTTGCTACTGTGCCCATCCAAATAATCAGGGATCTCAATGACTACAGGGTCAGGGGTACGGAGTGGTACGCTGTTATACTTAAGAACAGTAAAAGGCTGAAAGATTTGTGAACATAATCAAGTCAAATAATGATTCAAAATATATTTATTGTAAAATCATATATGCAATTAAGAACAGTAAAAGGCTATAAGATTTGTGAATATGATCAAGTCATATAACGATTCAAAATGTTTTTATTGTAAAATCATATATGCCAATATATGTTTAAACTAGCTAATAAAACCCAATGATTTTAAAAAAGAAAAAGCTTAAACGTTTGGAACATTAGCAGACAATGTTGAGAGTGTTACTGAAGTTGTTTGAGAATAGTCAGCGCGGCATTAAGAAATAAAATTTGGTCATCTTCTGAGCCTGTGGTGAACAGTCGCAGTATGGGTTCGTAAGAGTCTGTTATAGTAACGAATGGTGATGAGTGAATCTGGCCAGTTATTCTAGAAAGACCAACTCTGCGTAACAGTCACTACCCTAAATTAATTTTATTAATTGACTAGCTGATTATCCGCCGTTGTTCGAGATCCATATTTTTTCATATGCCCGCCTCCGGGTTTTTTTTTCTACACATATTGTCACTAACTTTTCCCCAACAAATGCAAATATTCTTCCAAATCTAGCCTTTTTATTACCTTATAACTTTATGGTTTGAAAGAACACTCGAGAAGTTTGGAAAAATATCATTTATTTTAAACAATAAATCGTATATGTACAGAATTTTCCCGGCGTTGCTGATTAAAAATATAAACTTTTTAAAAAATCTTTAGGACGAACAAAATGTCACTAAAAATATACGTTACGAAATAAAACACCAAAGACAAGAAAGAGGGGAAAAGAATGCAAGAAAACGATTTTTTTTTCAGACGTATATAAATTAAAACATGGAAGTTCGCTAAGCTAATCGTTTGTAAAAGGAAAAATAAAACCTTTTATTCGAACCAACTTCCTTTAATATGGCTCAAAAAGAATAATAAATGAAAAGAAATAAATAAAAAAAATACAAGAACTAATAAATTAAACACCGGATGTGAATGAATAATGATGGAGAAAAATAGAAATCGGTGAAAATAGACAGAAACGATCGAATTTACCACTTAAATAAATACAAAAAATTAATTCGAATTTTGGAATAATTTTTACGGCGTTAGCTCCCTTTCGTGCTAATCCATCACTGTGCCATATTTGGTCTCAATAAGTCAAACGGTCTGGTCGCGTATAAAGAACAAAAACAAGGAACATACACTAAAAAAAAATTGCTCTTTTATATATATATTTTCTTCCCCTTTTCCCTATCGTATGTGCAGCGTTCCTTATGGCCTTTTACTTCTTTTCAGTATTTACCTTTTTGGGCGAATCAAAAGCTGTATGCATTCTAAGTTAGAGTGAATTCCAGAATCGGATTGACGATTTAGAGATGTATTTGTAAAAAGAATTTTTTCTTATTTTTTTAAATCGATTTAGAATGCTTTGAAACGAACATTAACATGAAAAAAAATTCTAGACAGTTTTGTTTTTTTTTAAATTTGCAATCAAAGTTCGCCTCTCAGATTTACGCGGGGGAAAAAGATCCATTTTGGCGCAAAACGGGTCTGACGTCAAAGTTGCCTGACAGGGGAGACACACGCTTCCTTCCCGTTCGCTCTCTATAGAGATTCTCTTTTTTTCTATATTTTTCGACTATCGCATCAGATAAAATAATGTCGGCAAGATACAAGTATTGTATTGTTCCTAAATGTAGTAATACAACTGTAACGGCACCGATATATTATTTATCGATGTGCCAAGAAATTATGTTTTTCGCAAAAAGTGGTGTAAAGCGATGAAGAGAGATCCGAACCTTAATCTGGAATTATCAGCAAGCAGCATTCGTCATGTCTGTGGGAATCATTTTGATGTCAGCTATTAATCTATATTATACCTGTTAAAATTGCATATCACGAGGCACAGTAAATTCAGAATTCGATATCTTTTTTGTTTTTAATAGAAGTATAAGGTGAGGTTAGCAGCAAAAAAAAAAAAAGATATTTTAAAGCAAATAGTTAAATTTAATTAGTTTTTTACCGTTTGATTATATAGAATTTATTTTTTCCCTTTGAAAATAGAGAAGATCCCACCTCCTTTAAAATTATTTGTTTTAAAAAAACTTGATCTTGTTATTTTATTGCATAAATTTTTTCAATGGGTATTCGAATGTTTCTTATATTTTTCAAAAAATTACAATACTATTGAAAATTAATAAGAATATCTTAAAAATTAGTTTAAATTCACGACTTTCGTGAAATTGAAAAAAAAATTCGTGAATGAAAAATGAAATTCGTTTTCATTTGTAGTTCAACAAAATAATTCGCAGAATTAATTTTTGATGCCAAATAAACCCTTTATATTCAGCGAATGTATTAAAATCAAAATTAGTCTTCAAAAAGTTAGTTAAAGAAGTATAAGGTGAGGTTAGCAGGAAAAAAGAAATAGATATTTTAAAGCAAATAGTTAAATTTAATTTGTTTTTTTCCCTCTATTATCCCCCTTTTGTGATTACATGAAATTTACATTTTAAGAAATCATTGATACCCCATAACAATATCAGGAAGCACTGTAAAGAAGAGCCTTGAATTTCATATTTGTTCTGTTTTTGATATAAGTATAAGATGAGGTTAAACGCATGAGTACCTGTATGAGCTCGTATTGAAAGATTAGGTGGTAGCCACGTGCAGTTTTAAGGTTCTATTGTTGATTAAGGTTTATAAATAGATTTAATATTGTTTCTATTTTGGCACCGATTTTAAAAAGAAAATTATTTTATAATTCTCAAACCACGGTTTTGTTTAATTTTTTAAAAGTTTATTTTTATATTTTCACATTAAAGTTAAGAGCGGACACATACATGACAACGTAGCTGGCCTTTAACGGTTTCCTGCTTTTTTTTATTTATTCTGATTCATCCGCACGGGGATAGTGATGCATTACCAGATTTAATTTATTTCTTCATTTTCAGTGGATTTTTTATATGGGAGTTTTAAAGATTTCCTTTCTTTTTTTATGCCGAATTCGGTTAACATTAAAAAGAAGTTAAGCTAGAATTAATTTTGTTTCATCGGTTCTGTTTTTCATGCTTTTTTTATTTTTTAAGCACTCTGTCTTTCTACAAATTAGTATACACACCATAGGATACTGTTCGGATTCTGAGTTATGACAGGGTTTTTTTTTTAGCTAAGTTCAGCATTTTATTTTATTTTTTGTTTTATGTTGTTTCATTGAGGAGGATTATAAGACAAAAAAAAGGAGAAATCTTACCGTTGTGCTTTTATTCTTCGTCTTTCAGCCATCATAAAATCGGAATTTTTCTTGAAATACATTGTCATCATTGAAGAATCAACCCCTGGCAAATTATCCTTTTTACCTTGTACAAAACCAATATCCATTGTGAAATTGAACATTGAATAGTAGAAAAGCCAAAAACATCGCTTTTAAAATGTTAGCTGGTACAAACGCCTTGATTCAAAGCAAGGCACATAAGTAGCGAAAGAGAAGTATGCGAAGGAAGGCAACTGTGACGTCAAATTCTACGCGGCCAATGAGAGTGCGCTTCGAATTGCATCATGATTCCTGCTATTTCAGAGCATCTTTCGCTCTCAATATTTAAATAAATAATTTTTTTTGTAAAATTTCACTTGCATATTTGAAATTAGAATGATTTTTTTCTACTAATACGGATGGCTTTCACGTGTTTTTTTTAAATACTGAAGTTCCCCTTTGTAGGAAGAGCTGGATTAGTCTTTTCACTAAAGTTTAGAACTGTTTTGGACAGGTTATTTCGGACAGTGTAATCACCTTTAGGCTTCCTTCCAAAGAAAAATGGTAATTAACTACTAAGAAAATAGTTTCCTTTTAGAAGGGAGACACATTGCGTGTTAAAGACAATTAAATCTTTAATCGAAGTCGAATGCTTATTTATGTGAAAGACCTTCATTCTGGTGATACAAGGAATTGTGTGAAATGCAAAATCTGAAAGCAAAGAACTAAAATCTGTGTATGCTTTTCTCCGCATCCTTTGACAAAGCCTTTTTTTGTAGACGAAACAAAACATGTCTTATATCTTTTCATTTCTTTGTATAAACTCAGAAATAAAAGAAAGACCAATTGGGCTTAGGGATTATTGTGCAATAGGGAATGATCTCCAAAACACAAATTTTTAGGCAAGGTATTTTTGTTTCATAAATTGAAAAAAAAATGTGATTTTGCATTTTTCAAAATTAAATAAATGTATCGTAAGTGGTTTGTGGAGGTTTGCTGTTTTCCATCACAAACTCCACTCAGTTAGGTATAGATCATTAAAAAAGTGTTCGAACACTTATCAATTTGCAGTCTAAAAACATGAGAACGATACCAAATATGTCATTCTATCCAGTGACGAATCCTCTTCGTATGCGAATAGCATTTGAATAAGAGGCTGTCTTCATATTTATTTCATTTCAAAATTTCAATTAGCACTCCCTATTTCCCCCCTTCTTTCAACGATTCTGAGCATTAAGAACCTTCAGTATAGCTCGAAATATTCAAAGGAAGTCTGAACATATTCCGATGTAGAAAGTGGGCCCCTTTCATTTTATTAATTGGTCAACCATTAATTGATTCGTTAATTTTTTACCGGGCCTTTTAACAGATCTTTAAAAAATGTGATTGATTTATAATTTGCGAGACTCATTAAATTAATATTTCCCAGTTCAATAGAATTTATAGTCACGATTTTTGTCTCCACCCTGTTTCAATCGGCATGTCATTTTTTTAATTGCATGGAACACCAGCGAGATTTTATTGCCTTCTAACTAATCTGCATGTTGCAGAAGAGGATTCGAACCTTTTCCGACTTTCTTGGTGGAAGACGTTTAAAGAGTGATCCATCCGACTTCCAGTATTATCATATTCTCTGCATTATTTTAAATAATACTCTCTTCTTACAAATTCATTGTCCGATTTGTCTTTTTCTTCCAAACTAGCTGATAAACCCTGCGTTGCTCGTTATGAAAATACTTTCATTTCAGGTATAATGTAATTATATTCTAATATTTTCAATGTAAAAATACTTTTTTATATAAAATATTATAATACTGTTGCAAAAAGTCTTACTGTGGGTGTATGGTGCAAACAGTCCAACACGCAGGATAATGGAGAATAAAGATTTATTTACAAATATACAGGAAAACATGTAGCACAGGTACAGGAAACAATAGTTCTTGCACACATTACCAATGTGAATAGACAACAATTCACAGGTAATGACAGTTCAGCACTTTGGTATTTAACAGCACAAACAGTCAGCAAATAACTAGTAACGACAATAAGAGCTCAGCTCGCACAGCGGATAGAACTCCAAAGACGTTCGCGCTCCAAGGCGACCAACAACCTCCTCTGATCCAGGCGCCGTCCTTAAATATTGTCTCCGACAGGCCGTGACGTCACATGGAGTTTTCTCGTGTATTCCCTTTCCTAGTAGAAATATCGAGAAAAGGGTTGCATTTTCGGAAATCATCTATTTGTCGCCAAATCGCCAAAATGGTCGCCAAGGTCAGGGTGCCATAACTGTCGCTGAGGTCACTCCATGCTTAACCTTGTAAAACTCTCTTCCCAACCATAAGACTTGCATTGCGGGAAGCGACTTTCCACGTTTGTAACAATACATAAAATCCTGTTACTGTCTGAGTTTAAAGCCAGTCAACAAGCCGGAAGGCAAAGGTAGATTCCTTTTGTTTGGCGATATAAGGAAAAGAACTTGTCGTCCTCTATTTTCATTATGATTGGAGCTGTAAGAATGAAAGAGGATGTAAGAGACTACAAATGACGAGAGCTTTCAAACAAGTGTAACATGCATAGGTTAAAAGGAAATTTTAATTTAAAGGGGGGGGCAGAAAATCACATTTCGCCTCATAACTTCTAAGCAATTACAGCTATCAAAAAACATTAAATACAAAAATTGTTCTTTATTATAAATCAGTAATTCTCCTAATTGGAATTTTCTTCCTATCTTCAACTGGAAAGGAATTATGGGCAAATTAAAATTTCGGCCCTCCACACACCATTTCCATCTCCTTTAATCTGGATAGCCCATCTACGAACTCGACCGAGACTTTCATTATCCTTACAACATATCCCACGCCGGTTAAAATCAAATCAAAATTACTCCAGTTATCGTGTTCACAAGATAACATGGGCAAAGATATATATATATAAAAGAAGCAAAATATAATAGAAAAACAATAAAATAACAAACTTTCATATCAAATTCGAAAGGATATGAAAAATATATCCGAGTAAAGAAAAAAAACGAATAGTAACAGATGGAAAAATATATATAAATATATCACATACGCAATGCGTGCGCTAAAAGCTGCAATCCGAAGAGCGCTGTGGTAGATAGAGTATAAAACGTAAAATGAAAAACGCAATTAAAGCACAATAGCTTTTCTTCAGGGGATGAAGTTATTGTGAATTGCTAAATATAAAAAGTTTGAGATTTTCCTGCACTCAGTTGCGCCGTAAGGCCTAAAACACTGATTTTCATCCCTAGTATCAAACCAAAAACAAAGAGAGGAGTTTTGAATAATGAAAACAAAAGTACGATGTGACATAACATTAGAGCAAAGTAAGAATAAATTTTACGTACCGGAAGAACGGAAGTTGACGTGGCAGTGTTTGCGAAGAGTCACGGTACAGACCGGCGTTGAAAGGGTGTGAACAGAGTATCGAGTTACAAGTTGCGCGCTTAACTTTAGCCGTTGCCAGGGTAGTGTAGTAGAAGATTCTTCTACCGATATTTTACATGACTATCATCTTTAAATATTCAATCTACGACCAATTTAAATTCAATGTAGTACTCCAAGAATTTACGGATCTTTTTCCAATAAAAAATATAGAAGTTAATAAATGCTTTAAATATGATAGAAATATCGGTAGAAGAATCTTCAACTACAATTCCTTTTATAAAGACGCTAGGACCAATGTAAATAACATTCAAAGCCTTTGCAATAGACAAGAATATAATAAATACATAGATCCCTTCCATAAACTTATTTTAACCGGTAACCTAGACAATAAAGAAAGAAGGAACTAATGATCAAAGGTACGAAATTCCGTCCTATTTTCAAGATCCCCATTGATAACATTTTCAAAAGTTTTCTTAATGATTTGGATAACTTTTGCCCAAAACTTGCCCAATGGAACTGGTCACTATACTTAGACAAGAATATAATAAATACATAGATCCCTTCCATAAACACATTTTAACCGGTAACCTAGACATTATTGACAATAAAGAACGAAGGGAACTAATGATCAAAGGTACAAAATTCGCGGTGCGAATTTCGAGTTAAGCGCGAAACTTGTAACTCGATACCTTGTTCACACTCTTTCAACGCCGGTCTGTACCTCCGCAAACACTGCCACGTCAACATCCGTCCCTTCTGGTACGTAAAATATTTATTCTTACTTTTCTCTAATGTTATATCACATCGTACTTTTGTTTTAATTATTCAAAACTCCTATCTATGTTTTTGGTTCGACATTAGGGATGAAAATCAGTGTTTTAGGCCTTATGGCGTAACTGATTGCAAGAAATTGTCAAACTTTTTATATTTAGCAATTCACAATAACTTCAACCCCTGAAGAAACGTTATTGTGCTTTTATTGCGTTTTTCATTTTACGTTTTATACTCTTTGATTTTACGATTTATACTCTCTCTCTCTCTCTCTATATATATATATATATATACTACAGGGTGTTCATTAATTATTGTCGGGGTTTCCGTACCTCATAACTTTCGAATAAAAAATATTACGCAAAAACCGATTACGTATTCGTAAATTACAACTTAAAGAATTTTACGTGACAACAATGCGATCTTAGCGCATTTGCAGTCTGGATAATTATGACGTCCTAAATAAAAACGGCGACCGTGTAAGAAAAAGCAATGTGTGTATTGTGGTTTTTCGAAACTAAATTTGGTTTGAGGGTTTATCAAGAACATTGCGTTCAAGACCCCTGTGCCCTCCCTTGATGAACTGAAGCGCAGAATTGTTACTGCGATCCAAAATGTTACCCCACAAATGCTGGAGAACACTTGGAGGGAAATCGAATTTCGTCTCGATGTGTTACGAGCCACGAAGGGCAGCCATGTGCAAATTCATTAATCTTTTTAATATCATTAATGAAATTCTTTGAGTTGTAATTTACGAATACGTAACCGGTTTTTGCGTAATATTTTTTATTTGAAAGTTATGAGGTACGGAAACCCCGACAATAATTAATGAACACCCTGCATATACCTATAATAAGTTATAAAACAACAAAAACAATTTTTTAAAAAATAAAAATTACATAAATACAAGAAAAAATAAGGGAGGAAATTTTTAGGGGTCATGATCGGTGAAGATCTACAGAAGTTTTCCAGAAGTCGTGCCATGAGAACCATCGCAATAGGTAGACTTCCTGTAAGGAATCTACCTAAAAAAACTAAAATGAGAATTTCAGTTGTACCAAAAGATTTTTAATTCTTAATCGTAATAAATATAAAAATTTTTAAGGTATAAGCTTTTATTCAAAATGCTCTTTAAATGAGAAAATACGTTTACACATTATAATTTCGCCAAAATGAACTCAAAAGTAAAAAATATTTTTCTGATTATAATAAAGTGCATGGTCTGAATAAAAGTGTGAGCGCCTTATATAGCACCTTATATTTTGTGTATATTTCCTTAAACAAATGGAATATTCCTAGAAAGTAAAGGCGCCCACGCTTTTAATCGAGCCATGCATTTTATTGTAATCAGAAAAATTATTTTTTACTTTTGAGTTCATTTTGACGAAATTATAATGTGTAAACGTATTTTCTCATTTAAAGTGCATTTTGAATAAAAGCTTATACCTTAAAAATTTTATTTATTTATTTTATTTTCTACTTTTTAGTGACGACTAACACCAATACACACGACATGTTAGGCACAGTAAACCAAATTCAATTATTGAATTCTCTAATATAAAACACATGTTAAAATTATTATATACATATGTATAATTACATTTTTAAAATGATTTAATGAACTTTCTGAAATATAAATCCGTAATATATTACAGGATAACTTACAATTATTATCTAATAGAAAAAAAGAGAATCGATCTACGCAACTTTCCCTTTTTGCTTTGATTGCGAAACGTTTGACGCATAGGAAATAAAAAAAAATCTGGTTGTTTGCGAATTCTAATAGAAAGTAAACCCAAGACGCGTAGAAACACGAGCTATTACGTCATTCATCGGTGCAGCGCCGGAAGTATAGCGCATTCTCTGTTAGATTCGTGGTGTTGTTACAACCCAATTATATAACAATACGCTAAACACGCGCTGTCAAAATAAATAGTTTTCCTGTAGAATAGATTTTACATTCTAACAAAACACAGAGTTCCTTTTCTGGTATTTAAATTGGATAGAAATTATTAAGAATATTTTCAAAATTGCCTGCACAAACAAATTTTGACCTCTGCCGTAATTTTCTTGTTGACTCGTCATAATGCCTGCATGAATGCTTTTACGAACAATGAAATGTTTTCCTGAATCTTCGAAGGATATAAACCTAAAATTTTGTGGTAATGTGACGTCAATTCGCAAAAATAAACAAGAGAATAAGATCAATTCTACTTATCTATTGAGGAAAATAACACTGTTCAGAAATTTCAACACTGAAAATATTATTACCTTTTAGTATGTTGATTGATTGGCAGGCGATAATTTCCTTTCAAAGAACTTTTGTCATGAGAAAACTCGTGGCTATTTCGAAGAATATTGTTCAACGGAACCTCTTTAGTACGTCGTTTTGCCTTGGTTCCGATTCATTTCTATGCATTTCAATGTTAAAAAAATACCAGCGTTACGTCGTTGTGTGTTCAACAGTATGTAACTTAAAATCTCAGACGCAAAAAAACTTGAGGACGTTAATTCCATTTACATTGATTTAATTAGAACCAAATTCAAACGTCACGACACTCGGAATTAATAAAACTTTTTTCGAAACAAAATTTAAATTTCAGAATTTCCTCGCAAACTTCCCTGTAAAAATACAAGAAATATTATTGCAATAAAAATTATAATTTTAGTAATAAAGTGATGGAAAATATCGCAATATATACAGTAATGGTAATCGCATCTTGTTATATGTTCTGCGATAAAAATTCAAGAAATGCGAAACATCTAAATATATTGACTCGAGAAGGGTTATTCCAATGCAAGTCGTGTAATTATCATTACGTGTTATTCAATTGTTTTTTTTTAAGTTCAATTTCCAAAAGTTTAAAATCTTTCGAATTTTATTGATATTGTCTGAAATTATAAGCCTATAAATATACTAAATGGATAATTAAATCTCAAAAGAAAGTAGGCTTATATCATTATATTGTACGGATAAAGCAAGTCGTTATTGTATTTTAAGCTTAAATGTCCAGTGTTGCCTTTAAGCAACATGCCCAATTTCGTCCTCTTAAATATAAAGAATAAGACAGAAGCTCTAAGGCCTGTTGTTGCCAATAGAATGCATACTGAAATTTTTATTAAATCAATTTACAACATGCTGATGGCAGCCTGAGTGCCGATGAAAAAATAAAAATAAATTGACGATTTTCACTTGAAGCTGCAACTTTCTTTTTGCTTTGTTCGTACACTTGGGAATACCATAGTCTATTCTATAAATAGCAGTACGTGCACAGCGTTGTCCGTGGCATCATGACTTCAACAAAATAAAAAGAAAACGCCCACAATGACATGAAAAAGTTTTGAAAATAAAATTAAAACAAAAAATATACATTACTGATTTTCCCGCTTATTTTTCTTCCCGATAATGACATATGAACTGTAGGAAAACAGTACCGAGTATGTTAATCCAAAACAAGATTAAAATATTACAATCAGAAAATCATTAGATAGCAAGCAAAATACGCGAGACAAAGAAATATGTTAAGACACTGTTGAAAATAATAATTGAAATCATTCAGTTAAAGGTTACGACGTCTCCCGCGCTCTGCGGCACCAGCGAATGAAATTGCAACAATGCATGCTGGGAACGTTTACTTGTTCCTCCGCGGAGAAAGCATCGCTAGCGAAAAAACTCTTTGAACTGACCAGGGAACAATTATTTTAAAATAAATCGAAAAGGTATTTTAACCTTGTTTTAAATCACGGCGAAAGATTCCAGTTACTACCTCAAAAAAATTGGAAGTGATAGCGTTATTAGAACGTTGGATGCGAGAATTTAAGTGTGTAGAATGAAAAATTTCAGAGAAAACCAACTATTTTTTAAAAAATTCTCAAAATTCGCGAATTACGTTAGAAGTTCAAAAAAAATTTCATTAAAACGGAAATCGTTTGCTCTTTCCGTTGATGTATCTATTTTCTTCTAACGGTTATCAGAAACGATGCAATGGGAAAATATATACCGAAAATTACCCAAAACAACACAGAACTTTAAATAAAAATTTTCTAGAACAAATTTTAAATTCGGTCTTCGAGGTGCTTTGAGTCATCATTACGACTACCTGTGTGCCAAATTTCATGGCTGTAAGTGCGAGAGATTCGTCTGGGCATCGCACGCACGCAAACATTTCCTTTTATAAGTATATATGTTGAAGACTTTTCCTTGTCCATATTATTAGTTCTTAAAATTCATTCTTCATCCATATTATGAGTTTAATACTGTAGAATTTTATCAAGGAGATTTTTATTCTCAACTGAAGCCCAGTGTTGCCGATTGGTAACAAGCAGTATTTTAGCCGTAAAACATACTTAGAACAAAATAGGATTTTTTAAACTATTTTTCTCATATTTTATTCAAGAAATGAAAGTCAAAGAAAACAATTCGAAATCAATTTTTAAAAAATCGGGCATTTAAGGGTTAAACCAAGATTTTGAGAGCATGTCGTTTCTGAGCAGTCCCTTGAATGACATACTAAAGATTTGTTTCTTGTATTTACTCTGTATCCAAAAATCTTTAAGAAAAGCTGTGTATTATTTTACAGGCAAAAGTCGGAAGTGATCTTTCCTCAACTTTCTCTTGAACTTTTCCATAAGAATATCATTTAAAATGTGTGGTCAAACACGATCGTGCTTGTATGCCTTGCAACCAAATTTTATCGATTGGAATAAATAAAAATACCCTTAAAAGTACCAAAATTCACCTTTTCCACTTACAGTTTGACACTATTAATCTTTAATTTCGTAAACTCGACGTTTCCCAGTGATAACTTTAGAAGCCCGAAAAAAATTTGTGTAGCAAACTTTTGCATATGTTATATACTTCATATACGAGAAATTAACAAGTAACCATTTAGTTAAATAGAAATTCACTTTTTTTATAAACTAAATCACAAAAATATAAAAACACTTGTTATATAGAAGCAGTTTTAGCAGACACAGATAAGAATAATTTTATCTCCATCTTCATTGAAAACCCGTAAGCACTTAAAAGATAGATATGTATTAGAGAAAATGTGTCAAGTTTTAGCGTAACATGTGAAACTGAAGTCATCCTACTGATATTTACTTGTCTTGGAAATCAAAGGCCTTAGGAGACATTCTGCATTCCGTACTATGTCATCGCATCAATATTTTACTAATATTTTCACTCGTTTATAATTAACTAATGTGTTTATAAGTTTCTTTTTACTAATTATCTCTATATAAGAGAAAGTATTGTAAGTTCTCTATATTAAGAGAAAGTATTGTAAGATATCTATATTAAGAGAGAGTATTGTATTAACCGGTTTTCGGTTTAAAAAAAAGCAACGTTTGTGGACAGAAATTTGTATTAATAATAATACACAATAAGTAAGTATTAATACAATAATTAATTAATGTAATAAGCAATGATTATAAATAAGTAATTAATACAATATGTAATTATAATAAATGAGTAATTATTGCAATAAGTAAGTATTATAGACATTCTTTTCACAAGAAATTAATTCATTGGTCAATATTTATCATCTGATCTGCTCATAAAGACTCTTTCAGCAATGTGTTGATCCGTGAGTCACTACCTCTCATCGGAAACAACATTATTTGACGTAGATACTAATCTTTCGAACGCCACAGAACTTCCGATTAAAGATAAATATTTTTTGGCTACAAAAAACGGACGCCGTTTGCAGACAAAATATTTTATTAGTAGTTTTTTTTTTTTGCAGAAACAATCCATTGGCCAATATTTATCCGTTCATAAAGACTTTTTCAGTAATCCGCCAACCAACAGACGTCACGAGGAAGCGGTTGTCGACGATTGGCCTAAGATGATGAAATACAAGGCTTTATAACTTGGTAAATTTTAGTCTAGCCGAACCTAAAATTGAGTCTATCTTCCGACCCGGTTTTTCTCCCGGTTTTTGGATTTTTAAAAAAAAATAGGTTTAAACCGGAAAAAATAATCGAAACAAACAAAAAAAAACAGTTTTAGGTTTAAACCGGTAGGTTTTTCACATCCCTACTTAAAACACGGTGCATATTGATGGTATGCTAAAATACAATGCTGAGAAATAGACTCATTTCCAAAATTTGCAAAACTGATGAAATACCCTTTATGTGAAATATAGCCTTAAAAATTTATATTTTCATCATCAGTTTTATTTTCGAATTACATGGACGATCTCAGACTGCTTCAGTTTGCTGACCCCCTAGGATTTATATAAATGGGTTTTTCCCCTTCTTCTTCACAAATATCGGACTTTTGTGAACTTGTAAAAATAGAATGATACGAAAGACGAGATGGAAAAAAGATTTTAGATTTTCTGAGAAATAGGAAAGTATCGAAAAGTTGTTTATCGAATTTTTATCACAAAACCATCATTATCTTGCACCGAAAAGATCCGAGACACAACAAATGTGTGGTCGCACCGTGATGCGGGTGGTTTTCGCTTCGATAAGCTTCTTGCTAAACAGAACGCAAAGTCAAAATATTCTGACTTTGTTTTGGTCTCAGAGGATGCCGTCCGTAGTCTCTTCGTAAGACCTCGAAATACTGTATTCCAAGAGTTGACCCATCTTGCAGAACTACTTCAGAAACATATAAAATTATTATTGGCAAGATCATGTCTAGTTTATTGGCTATACCAAGACTTCCTAAACTATGGTCGTGCAGAGCACAAAAGCTTTCACATTGCCTTCTTTCAGAGTCTTCAACGTTAGTTTAATTTAGCTGTATTAACGTCCCGTTATGAAGCAACACGAGGACTATTTTGGGACGGACCTCGTAATTTTGAACCAGAGTCAGATGACGAGGACGACTCTAGTGCTGGCACCCCCTCTCCAAACTCCCGCACCACTCCAGCGGGAAGACGTTTGGCCCACTACGTATGATTTAGCATGCACCAGACCCACATACACGGCGGATCTTCGGTGGAATCGGGCCTCGAACCCTCCTCCCCGAAGCCGAGACCTTGCCTTTAGGCCACCGCGCTCCTAGCGTTTGTAAGGAAACCAGCGATTGTGTTCTCTCCTCGGCATCCTCGTAAACTTTACACCGTACGGAGAATTCTGTGTTTAATTTCGTATTCGAATATGCATTTTGGACTTCTTCCTAATCTTCGATTCAAAATTTCAGGCCCACTCGCTCTCCCGTTCTCAATCCCATGTAGAATCTATGGGAAACTTTTTCTATCAGTGTTTTTAATTATGGAAAACAATCCTGACACGGCCGGAGCTAAAGAAGGAAATTGAAAAAAAAAAACTGATTAAATTGATTGAAAGCAGTTATTGGTTGTAAACCTGGACGATTCTTTGACGTCGGTAGAAGAGAAAGATAGTTACGGTTTCCGTGAAAACATAAGTATTATGTAATATTTGTTATGATAAAATAAAATACATAACCTTACAAATAAAAAAGGTCCATCTGTACTGTTTATCTTTTGTTGTCAGAAGTTATGTTGAAAAATAATTTTATGGTAGCTGAATTTTTTATTCAAAAAATATTAACATCTAGATTTAAGAGACATTTTTTGCTATTTATGGCTGAGAATTCCTCCAAGAAATTCATCATTCTTCCACGAAAGAGCATTTTCAAACCTAATAAAATTCAAAGAAATTCCGCATTTATTTTGTTAATATCCAAAATTGCTGTGACTTTCAATAAAATACCTAATACTAACAGGATATTCTTTTTTTCCTGAAAATCTTTAAAAATGATCTTTAAATAACAGTTTACTTTTGTCTAAGATATTGGAGGTATGATTTCGTATGTTTCATTAAGTTCACGATGATCCTGCAACTGGTCAATTTCCAAATAAGAGGAAATATTTTTGTCTTAAATTTTAAAAGGTTTTCCAAACTACGCGTTTCAAATGCTTTTTCCTATGAATTGTTTGCATTGAATTTTGTATTTGATGAATTTGTGTTTCAAGTTTAGTTCGTAATTGTTGAAAGTGTTTAAATGGATAATAATTAAATTAATGGAATTAATTAATTAATGGATTAAATGGAATAAGGAGGGAAAGACGAATGGCTTGAGTCTCGAACTTTCTCGAGTTTCATTCAGAGCTCCTCCATTTTGGGAGAGTGACCAGAACTTTGCTTCTCTCCGTCAGCTTGAATCGTAATTCGTGACAGCGGGAATTTCAAATGAGGAAACTAAACATCATTGTGTGGTGTCTACTTTGAACAGTAAAGTTTTGTCTGTAGTTTGCGATATCCTCCTCGCTTATGATATTTTGAAATCGAAATTTTTTAACAGTAGGATTCGGCTCAGCTCAAGTTGCTTTTACAGGATTTACAATCGGGTAATAAGGGAACATCCCATTTATTACTTGAAGCTAATTATTAATTTATAACATCCCAATTATTAATTCATCTGCTAGGAAACTAAATGATGTGTTGCGTACCTTATGGCAACAACGTTTGCCCATACATGTTCAACAGATTTTGTCGATTTGTAAAGAGACTCTAGGTGAGTTAGCTATGGTTGCTGATAAAATGTGTGAAATATCTTGTTTTCAGGCGGTGTCGGAAGTTCGTCAAGAGCAAGCCTCTGCATCAATTCAGGCATTGCGTGACAGAATTTCCTGTTTTCGACAGACTCTCTAGGCAACAGGCGAGAAGCGGTCGAAGAAGTCGACGTTCACAATCTCGTCGTCGAACCCCTGAAAACTTACGTACTGCTAGACTATGTTGGTATCGTCTCAGAAATAAAGCACGCAGATGCATCAATACTTGTCAGCATTCGGAAAAGGAGCCAAATGGCTCTAAACGCGGGGATGCAGGTGGTGGCATTCGGAAAACTAACCGGCTCGTCTGTAGCGACGACGGATGGTAGCACAGTCGCCTGTTTGTTTACGATAGATTGTCAGGTCTCTGATTTCTTGTGGACGGTGGAGTTGCTTGTTTTCCAAAAAAGACTAGCTTCAACTGGTGACATATTTTTATACGCAGCAAATGGTTCTCAAATTCGAACCTTTGGTTTAAAGCAGTTAGATCTAGATCCCGGGTTGAGTCGTAGGTTCTCTTTCAGGTTTATCATTGCAGAGGTCCTATAATTGGTGCAGCGTTTTGGATCGATGTTAAAAGTCGAAGATTGATCACACTGATATCCGAGGGAATTTCTTGGCCTGAACCAACATTGGGTTTGAAATTAGTTTCCACTCAGAATCCTTATCAAGAACTCTTGGTAAAATATCCTGGAGTCCTAAGTTGCATCCAAAACAATCGCAGATCGTGCATTGAGACATTCGGACCACCAGCATTTTCAAAGGCATCACCCGAAAAACTTAATGTGGTTAAAGAGGAATTCTCCGAATTATTAAAACGGGGTGTGGCGGATTTTGACAATATGAGGCGCAAAATTATTTTGAGGCCCCCTCCAAAAAAACTCGATTGGTGATACAAATGCGCAACGTGAAATAACTTACTTAGGCTTTTAATTCCAGGGCTATGTTTATCTTCGTTATTGAATTTGAAGCTAACTCTTGAATTGTTTGCTGTTTATCCGATTTCTAACATTTATTTCCCTCACTTCTACAAATAATATACTTTACTCTTAGCTCTCTTTTACTCTTACTTATATATGCTATGTCATTTTTCATAACGTTATACGTAGGGTTGTCATCATTTCCAGGTATTGATGCGGGACGTTTAAGTGATAAATAAATAAAACCTGAAAAAAGTGGGTAGGTTACTCTGATAAAATGAAGCAATAAAGCTCGAGCAATTTAATAAAAAAGATGCAAGACAATCCTTTTTAAAGTTGATTTTACTTTCTTAATTATATCATTTTCCTTTTTCACATAATTGTAAAATTGGGGCAAATCATTTTTAAATCATAACGACGAATCAAAATTGCTTCAGTTGTCTCCGCTGACAACCAGTTTCTTTCGTTCGACCATTGAGTTGACATGAGGGAAAATATTCCCTCCACATTTTCATTGAGAGCTGGAATGACAAATAAGTATTCGATTTATCAGAAGTGACTTGACATCAATATACTTTGTATCTGCAAAAAACTGGAGCCATTTCTCTCGCATGCTCAAGTTCATAGTTGCTTCGCAGTTTCGGTTGGTATTATTTTTCTCTAAATAATCTTTTAGATATACAAACTGGTTGAACAGTGTTGCCAATATCGATGTTACTTGCCTATAAATAGGCGATAGTACGCTCTGTTTCTACCCGGCAGAGTTTAGGGAGAAAACGGAGCAAATAGTGACTGAGCGGCGAAATACGGTGACAGTCCCGTATATACAGGACATATGCCAGCCTTATTATACGTATGTATCACTGTTAAAGTTATTCTATAGAATAACTGATCGAGTCGGTTAAAGTGTAAAATAGATTATTTATTTCACACTTTACCTAGTTATTTCATAGAATAACTAGTGATAGATGTAAAATAAACATTCCGACATTAAAACAGTCTGTTTTTTTTTTTTTATAAATTACACACCGATTCAGCCATAACTGACGCAAAATTAAAACCACTATAATACTGTTACAAAACAGTATTGTCGCTTTCTTGCCATATTAGTCTTATAGTTAGGAAGAGTCATTTACAGGAATACATATTGGAAAGAAGTCGATGACACTCGACCTTGGCGACAAACTCGGTGACTGTTTAGTCAACTTGGCGACAAAATGAAGGTTCCATGATATCTCTATTAGAAACGAAGTTATGGACAAATTCCACTATAAACGTAGATTCTTTGCATTCAGTGAGCTAGCGAAGCTACTACGTTCCGTCTCCCGTTGCTAGGGAAGCAGTAGGATGTTTTTTAAAGTTAAAAAAATTTGTCCGGTGCCCACTTTAGATGCCTATGGTATTGCGAGCCCAATTTTCCCTACTTCATGTTTGCATTTTTATAAAAATGCAAATTCCTTGCATTCAATGAGCTAACGAAGCTACTATGCTTCGGCTCCCGCTTCTAGCGAAGCGGTAGGATTTTTCTTAAAAATTCAAAAAAAATTCCGGTGCCCACTTCAGATACTAAAAATACAAATAACTAATTTAACTAATAAACAGGCTGAATCATGTCGGCTATTTTGCACTTTAGCGATGTGTGGACCGTTATTTCTATATAGAATAACTAGTTAAAGTGTAAAATAAAAGTTTATTTTACACTATACCTGATTTGATCAGTTATTCTATAGAATAACTAGGTATTTTATAGAATAACGGATTTCATACTTTCACTGCAGCGCATATATAAAATAAAGAAATTAAAATACCTTTGCATTCCTTTAATTTTTTTTTCATTTTACACGAAGCATGTATGTTTTTCATTTCATAATATAAAATATTTAAGTAGTGTTGATTTGTTTCGTTTTTTGCATCTATCTAGATGGGTTGGATATAACAGTGTCCAGACATTCGAATTTTATATTAAATAGGAACAACATTTCAAAATTGTTTTTAATAAATATTTTTCTTTTCTTGCATTTAATAAAGGAAACTTATTCAGTCAAAAAGGAGAAATGAGCTCATAAATCACCAACTTATATTTATGAACTATAATAGATTTTACCGTTAACTGAGAACCATTTTATATGTCTTCTAAATTTCGAGCTTGAATGAACAGTGTCACCTCTTTTGTCCTAAAGGACAGAATGGTATAATCTAATAACAATACAGGTAAAAAAAAAAGAGGGAAATAATAAAATTATCTCCCGAATTTTTTTAAAAAAATGGCACTTTGAGATGAATTAGATAAAAAAAAAATTGAAAAATTATCCTATTTTTAAGCTCTGCAAAGTAAATCATTAAAATAGTTCCTTTTTTCTAAAAAGTTATCTTGTTAAAAAATGAAAATGTGAATCCTAAAATGAAGCAATGACTTTCAAATATAACTAATCAAAAGTATAGGTGGGTAACAGAATAATGTGAACACTTTTGATTTTGCACATTTTTTCAAATATCTCCAGAAAGGCTGAAAGGAATTTCCTAGAACTTCGACCATGTAAAGAAGAGGCTTCAACTCGCACTTTACAGGGAAGCTTCGGTGACGATGACGTTTAGGGGACTGATCGGAAATTGATGAAAATGATTTGGAACTCGCCCCATTTTACAGAAAGCTGATAATGAGTTGCAACTTTCACCAATGGTTTCGCTTGATAAGCGCAACATTTACATGCATTTTTGTGAAAAAAAAGCACGAATATTCAAGAAGCTATAAAGGTTTTCTTTAAAAAATCCCAACTATTTCCGCAAGTTTCTTGCTTATAACCTATTTCAGCCAAATTATACGAAACTTGTAGAATCCATGACAATATGTTAGCGAAGTCTTGTAATAAAATTTGAAGTGAATACTTTGAATATTAGAGGAAATATGAGTATTTGTAGTAAATAATTTTTTTATCCGCACGTGCGAAACGTAACCTAATTTTTCCTTTATAATTTCAAAGCCAGATATATAGGGTAGATTATATAAAAAAAATTCCAGTTGAATACCGTTAAGATTCAGGAAATTATCTGCATTGCAGCGATATGAATTTTAGTTGCACTCTAGAGGAGCCAAATGATGAGAGTTTTTTTACAAATAATATTTAAAAAAAAAATTGAATCTTAGATTGCAGTTCGTCGATAATTATTCGAAGTAATGTATTTAATTTATAAGTATACATGGGTATTCAAGTTTCATAAAATTTAATATTACTCTTAGAATCGATTTAATCTCTGTAAAAGCTGGTTTGAAGTTACAAATATTCAGACAAACTGAAATAACAAAATATTTAAATGTGGATCACATTCAGGAGAGTTGGTTTTAGTACCTTGCGAACAAAAAATGCAAAATTTTAATTTAGTTATTTTTTTAGAAGTAGTAAAAAAATGACAACTTTTTTAACAATCTAAATACTATAACAGAAAGTTTACCAGTACTGTTGAGTCGGATAGCTAACTGAGATACAAACTGGACCACACTGAATCTGCATGCGAATTTGAAAGCATGAAAAAAATCCTAAGAATGACGTCCTTAAATTTAAGCGATACTTGATTTTAATTTAAATTCGAGTACTCAGTTCTTAAAATTAAATGCAGGCACAAAATTAAATTACCTTGATGATAATGCAAGAAAAAAAATATTACGACGTGGCCCCAAAATTTGCGGGGCCCCTAAGCAGTTAGCTATCTTCTTTGAATTCGGCAGTTCTACACCTCTGAAATCAATTTACAGACCATCGCGTCTTGGGTAGAATGGACGCATCATCAAAGGAATGTCGTTTTCTATAGAGCACGTTCCTGTGTGACTAGCAGGTTGACTTATCAATAATAATACACATTAGTCACACTATGACTTGATTCCCCCCCCCCCCAACGTTTCGTTTGGCTGTTTTCGTTCACTTGTTAATTTTTTTAAAGCAAAGGCAGAGAAACTTTTCATCGAGGAGAGGATTATACTATAAACAAGGCTGCAATTTCGTAAATTCGCAGTCATCTTTGAGCTGTGATGTTTCTCTCATAGATTTTGAGGCCCCCTAGTCTAGAGGCACGAGGCGGCCGCCTTTAACACCTGTGCGGAAATCCGCCACTTATTCTACCATCCAAACGTCCGTGGGCAAGCCCTATACATATCGTTCCAAAGAAAGGTGGTGAATACCGAATATGTGGCGATTATCGTCGATTAAATGCTAGTATCGTCCCTGATCGATATCCAATACCCCATATTCTCTCGCACTTGCATGGCAAGAAAGTATTTTCTGAACTGGATTTAGATAAAGCGTATAACCAAATACCTATTGAGGATTGTGGTATTCCTAAAGCAGCGGTTATAACACCAATAGGACTTTTCGAGTACATATTTATGCCCTTTGGTTTACGTAATGCAGCGCAAACATTTCAACGTTTTACAGATAACATGGTTTAGATTGTTGCATCGCATAACTAGATGACATTTTTATATTTTCAGAGACGGAGGAACAGCATAAGTTGGACTCGGGTGGAGTTCTTGAGCGACTTCGGTCTTGTAATTAACTTGAACAAATGTGTTTTCGGAGCATCCAAAGTTCATTTCTTGGGATACTTGGTTTCCAAAGACGGTATTCAGCCGTTGCCCGAGAAAGTTAAGGCACTTCTAGATCTCCCTTTACCGAAATTCATTGAACAGTTACGCAGATTTTTGGCTGATAAATTTTTTATCACGGGTTCCTAAAGGATGCAGCTCAGATACAATCGTGTTTATGGCTTAACAAAGGGAAAGTCCAAGAAAGATAAAACACCTCTTTCCTGGACTTAAAGGGAGAAAACTGCTTTTGAAAAGGTAAAGAAAGCAATTGCAGATGCTTCGTTATTAGCCAATTCTTTGCCTGACTCAAAACTATCTCTTATTGTAGACGCATCAGATCAGCATAGATCTATAGGACAGGTTTTGCAACAAAGCATAAATAAAGAATTACAACACTTGGGTTTTTTTCACGTAAATTGAACAATGTTGAGCAGAAATATAGTACTTACGATGGGGAATTATTAGCCATTTACTCGGCCATAAAACACTTTCGGTACATAGTTGAGGGTTGTAATTTTGTCGTTTACACTGACCATAAACCACTTATTTATGCATTCCGACAAAAGGGTGAGAAATGTTCTCCTCGTCAGATTAGGCATTATAAGTCGGTTCACTACAGACCTGCGTCATGTTCCCAGAAAACAGATTTTAGTTGCTGATAGTTTTTCACGGATTTCAGCGACAGACTTGACACAGTTAGGTGACATTAATTATGAGGACATGCCCAGGAGAGCGATAAAGAACTTCACTCTTTGACCGAGTAGGATTATGGTCTTGAGTGAGTTATCTCGCAGTCAAAAAATATTTTGTGTGATATTTCTGGTGGTATTGTAAGGCCTTATGTCCCTAATAGTTTTCGATGGAGTATTTTTCAGGCTCTCCACTCATTGGCACACCCTAGAGTGAGGGCTACTCTGAATTTAATTCGGCGAAGATTTGTCTGGAAGTCGATGGCGAAAGGCATGGTGCAAGTCTTGTCTCCAATGCCAGAAGTCAAAAGTTGGACGTCACACCAGAACTCCTTTTGACCCACCTAGTGACAGATTCTCACGCATGCATATAGATATAGTAGGACCTCTGCCTCCCTCCAGAAATTACAAATGTCTTAGCATGTGTTGATCGTTTTTCCAGATGGCCGGAGGCGTTTCGAATGGCTAATCAGACTGCCGAGACGGTCGCAGCGACTTTCTTTGCTGGCTGGGTTGCAAGATTTTGGTGTTCCTGGAGCCATCACCGCCGATCAAGGTCGACAATTCGAATCGGAGTTATTTAGGGCTTCGTCTGGATTTCCTGGGACGCAAAAGACACGAACGGCTGCCTACAATCCCCAGTGCAACGGTGCAGTCGAAAGATTCCATAGGAGCCTCAAAATGCTACGGAGTGCCATGCAACAGAACGCTGGTCGGAATTTCTTCCTTTAATCCTATTGGGAATGCGTTCCAGTTTGAAAGAAGGCATCAACGCGACTCCAGCGGAGATGGTATGCGGATGTACACTTCGTCTTCTTGGCAAATTTTTTCGAAATTCTTGGAATAGTAAAGATTCAGATTTTTTGCAGCCGCTTCGCGAGAAAATTGCGCCCAACTCCTTTGAGTGCATGTGGTAGAGCTCGTTCTACTTTTATTAGTAAGGATCTCACGAGTTCAAGCCACGTTTCTACGACCTCTTCAGCAGCCTTACCAAGGACCTCTTCAGGTTATTTCAAGAACCGATAAATGTTTTCTTCTAGACTTGAATGGTCAAAAGACTAATGCATCAATCGATAGGCTCAAGCCGGCGTACATCTTGAAGCGGGAAACCCCTGAACAGCCATCGGAGACTACAATTCGATCTGGCCACAAGGTTCGTTTCGTGTTGCCCTATCAAGCTTAATGAATGCGTCTTCCAGGCTGACGGGGGAGTGCTGTGGCGTCCTGCAGATATGAACATCACTAAGATTGTTTGCAGGCAGTTCACCTGTATAATTTGTAAATACTTGTATATTAACTGCAACTGTGTGTTCATATTCATTTGTATATAATTGCCAATACCAGTAACAATCCAAGTATCTTCTGTTAGTATGGAATAAACTTGTTTAGTTGTACTTCAGGAGTTGCGTCTCATTGCACCTCCCTTCAACAACATCAGAAAGAACAAACAATTTTTGTTCTAATGAAGTTTGCTTTGATTGTCTAACATAATTTACCGAATTTTGAGAAATTTTTAAAAATAGTCTGTTTTACCGAAAAAATTTAAAAATTAAAACTGAAATTCCTGTATCCGACCTTCTAATTTCGTTATCTTCTTCAAATTTTTTGAAGTAATAACTGGAACATTTCTCCTTGATTTAAAACAAGAACGTTTAAAACGCCTTTTTTCATTGATTTTTAATTGTTTCCCGAGGACCTGAAAGATTTTTTTTTTTTGCAGAACGGCCACGGAGCGCCGGCGTTGAAGCATTTCTACTAAGGTCATTGTTCTATTTATAGCATGGAAAGGGGAGGGTTTTTTAAATTTAAAATCCACATCGGTCCGGTCTACCCGAAAGGGTGTAAGGCCTTTAGCAGACCGATGGGAGGGGGAGGGTTGGTGAAGGGGAGGTACTCTGTACTTGCAATCCACATTCATGATGACACGGGCAATGCCGAGCGGGTAATGCTAATATCGTATAAAGTCACTCCATGTGCATGCCGGTAGATTGACTTTTTAGTTGTTTTGATTTCATGTATTTTATAAACCGTACGTATATCTTGAAATCCATGCAATTCAGTCAACGAGTTATAATTAAGCCGTACCACGAAAAATACCGGTCGGGTTATGTTACCTTTTGCTTCCTCAAGTATTATTCGTGTATAATACTGAAGTGGTTATTAAAATTCTCTTGTATAGAAACAGATTGCCTTGCATTTGTTTCAATTAAAAACCTCTAGTGTGTCTCTAAGACAAATGATTCATTATGCAAAATATAGTTAATTAACTAAATTTTTTAATAAAAATATTTCGAAGTTAAGCAAATTGAATCGGTGGATAATAAGATAATATGTGTGTAAAGAAGATAGCTCACGGAAAAACAATTTATTCGTGTATATTATTCCAACATCAAACGACATCACACTCTTGTTATGTTCAACACCATTTATCATAAAAATTAATAATTTATCATAATTCACTTCTTTAGTACTTCCATAATTTTCTAAAATGTTTATTTTTTCTCAGTCCCATTCGTGAAGTTCTTTTTATCTTCTTTATCGCATTATTTCGAGAAGAAAAGTATGCAGGAAAAAGTCTCCTAGATTGGACCGGCATCAACTTCAATTCCATTAAATATTTGGACCGTGAAATCGGCAAATTATATTGTTACTGTGTAAACGGTTTGCATGAAATCATTTTTAAAAGAAAGCGTTACTTGGTTAAAGTTACAGAGCAAGTGTTTACATTTAGGTATCATCCATTAATAATTTTAACAGAAGGCGAAAAGCCCTTAAGCTGTTTTAAATGAAGTCGGAAAATGTGTTATTATATCCTCAGATAGGAAATTTCTTTGGTTACAATTTATTATAATCATTATATTAAAATAATTTCAAAATAAGGTTAGTGGATTTTGTTGTCGTCCAGAGATTGCCTAGACTGGGACACAAACAGTTGCCTAGATTGGACCATTAAAATCAATGGAGTTATTAAACTTCAGGAATAGTTTATAAAGCAGTTTGTCACAACCTCATAAATTGGAACTGGAACGAGTCAAAGCGAAAAAAAAAATATAAGGACACTAAAGCCATCAAATGTTGGATCAAAGATTACGTATCATTTGCATAATTTGTGAGCAAACAAAGGGAGAAGAGGAAGTGACGCAGCGCATGAAACGTCATATTTGGTTATAATGATATAACCATATATCATCATAACGTGCATATAACGTTCATGTATCGTGTGCTGGTGTGAGTTTGAGACTCAAAAAATGTTTTTTCTTTAATTGTGTTCCGATCTGGGCAACCGGTTTCCTTGACTGGACCGACGACACATCGCCCCTGGCATCGAAGTTCTCCTAGGAACATGCCATCGCCCTTCACATTATCCTTAATAATGAATTCGTAATTTTTTTGTCCATTTTGTTAGTTTTGGAATATCTATTCGGCATAGCTTTCCATAAGGAATATTATATATTAAAAATAAAATGCGCGAGGAGAGAAAAAGAAAATCTTCATTTGTACTTGAGAAGAATGCTTTGAATGAAAAGATTTTCTGAATCTCATGCAACATTTAAGCATTAAATAATTTCATTTCTTTTTTGAAAGAGCTAGAATTCTATATTCTAATCCTTTGGACTATTCCTTTAGAGGGGTCCTAATCGTCGCCAAGCTTAAATGTTGGCGCTATTCCGCTCGCGAGTTATCGCTGCAATTTCGCAGGTTTTTGTCTCTGGCCCCAGTAACGCAATAGTACCCGAATTCTCGTGACAGTAAATACATCAAAACATCTTCGTACGTATCAGAACATTGTTATTAATCTATAAATACTGTTTCTCTGCTATGTTAGTCTTATGGAAGAAAAGATGGATTTACAGATATTCGTTATATACTAATTACTCCCGACCTTAGCGACAAAAAGAAGGTACTAGAAAATACAAGAATTAAGGCGATATCTCAATTAGGAACCGAGATGTAGAGATTTTGTCCCTGTCGAAAAGCTATAAGTGCATGGAGGTGATTAAACGAGTGAATGTCTTTGGAATCTCTTTGGAGCTTGGTTCGCAGTGAGAGTTGATCAGTTGTTAGATTTATAGCGCTGTTTCTGTTATTATTTGTGACTTTCTGTCTGCTTGTATTGCTAATTTGTACAATTGCTAATTTCTTTGTTACCTGTGCTTCGTATTTTCTGGAATATTTGTGGAATGAAGCTTCGTTTTCCATTATCCTGCTTGTTGGACTGTTTTCACCGCACACACACAGGACAATTTTCGCAACAATATGTGCGGCAGAAACGATTATGAACAGAATGTCCGCAAACTCCGCAAAAATAATGTATCCCTTGTTTGTACTCCTACTATCGCGAATTTACATTTTTTTTCTTCTAAATAATCAGTTATACAGTTATTAAAGAAAGTGATTCTATAACCGAGATTCACGGGAGAAAGTGATTCTCCCTAGTATTTCATTCTGTTCAAAATGTTCTTATTCCAGTATTTTTCAGAATAATTGAAGCGCTCCATTATCAGAATTATATGCGAAAGGCATTTGCAGATAGAGCTAAACATTTTCCGATTAGTGTGACTTCCAAACTTTGGAGAAATGGCAGAAAGGGCTGCCTCATGTGAAATATTAGAAGGGATAAGCAGTGGCGTAGCAAAGGTTGAGTAAATGACCCGGTCGCCAGCCTTCAGGGGTGTAGCGGAGACAAAATAAAATGCCTCGGACTCTATTAAAACTCGCTAAGTCACAAAATGGAATATCTAAGATATTGAAAAGCGTAGGGTGTTTGGACTGTCAGATAGAAGGTATCTGTTCTTGCAACTTCTGTAGATACCAGAAGTTGTAAAATATTCAAGATATTACGAAGTGTGAGGTATCTAAAACATTGTCAGTGGTAAGATAACTGAAATACTAAAAAAATGCAAAGTATCTGATATACAAAAAGTCTAGGGTATCGTAGATACTGGAAAATATTAAACATCCGATACCAGATGATGAGTTTTTGGAACCTCATTCATTGAGATTTTCTCTGGATTTCTTCTGGAATATCTGCGGCACAAAGAAATCGCCTCTTTATGCAGAACAATGCCTCGAAGTAAAAATGAAAATTGCGCTGAAGTAAAAGATAGGACAGCACCTGCACTCTGCGGTTTCTTGGATAGCATGCCAGACAGCTGCAGCGCATCCAATAAGATTTGAGGAAGCCATAGCCCATCGTGTCCCCAAAATCCATCACCATTAAAATGAACACCTATGATAGGTTGATGATACTTAATTGGGCTATATTCATCAGTATTTGCGCGTGTGCTTGCAATTTGTACAATTTACCTTAATCAGAGGAAAGATCACAAAATATTTTCATATTAATGTAACATATTTCACTCCTGTGGATTAATCTTAAGTTTCCTTTCTGTTTTCGCCCAGTCCAGTATTTACATCCACAGTAAATTAAAAATGAATAATTTTATCTTTAAATTTACTAAACAGAATTTTAAATAAAACTTCAAAGATTAGTATAATATTTATTTAAAAAGACTGACATTTTAAAAAAAATTAGTATATGTTTGATTCGTCTTACGAATTAAAGACAACGGGCACGGAATGTGGAAATATTTTAATTTTGAAAAATTGAATATTCCGTTTGAAATAGTTTCGAGCTCATTTATATTAAAAGAAAAAAATACGTTATTTCGAAAATTAAATTAGGTTTGCGGCGATACATAAAGAGAAATGAAAGCAAATAAAATTACTCTTCAAATCAGTAAAAATGTCCTTCACCCTGGCGCGAACTTTTAAATAATTCTAGATGATTATTGTAAATAATTAATGTGAATTTTTAAATAAATTTCTGCCCTCCTAAAAAATAGACTACTCAGAGACTGCACCACTGTTCTGTTCATCACATGCACTCGTATTCTAGTTACTGCATATACAGGCTTGCAACGAATCGAGGCACTCGACATCCTGACTCACCATCCACGCTTTCGTGGCAGTCGCTCGGTGCTCTAGAAGAAAAAAAGAATCTTTCCTTGTTCTGAAATCCTGATAAAGACAAAAACTAAAGTAAGAGATGCTGCTCTTATCCTGTGACACATGATTATCTGTTGGTCATAACGAACCAACTGCGCATTAAGATGTTTGTGAGTAGGCGGTGAGGCCGATTCCTTTGCACAGTTCTCAATTCGAGACTTTAGTTCTCAAATTTTTTTCCTCGACTGGAGACAAAGCTGCTTTTTAACAAGCAAAAGTCTCAAACTTTCCCTCTACTAAACCTAAAGCAACTGCGTTTGGCGTGTTGGATTGAAAAATGTGCATAAGATTTTTTTCCGGCAAATTAGCTGTAGAACTCATGAAGTAAAGATGCCTGAATGGTTATTGAGCGAAGAACCGTTTAGTTCGCATTAAAAGGATTTTAAATTTTCATTAGGAGTTCGACGAAAATAAAAACATTTCAGTTACAATCCAACTAATTTTTACTGAGTTAATCGCGCGGGCACTATAATATGTGTGTGAATGTATACTTCGTCTTGATCTGATGTATTTATAAATTAGAGAATTCAAATAATGTTATGTAATATAAAGTTATTATTTCTCACGCTGCAGTAACTATAGCAGAACGTCGATCAGATAGACTAAAAGCTGCATCGTCCTTTGTGTGGTGGTCCGAACACAGCGCTTCACTGTGCCACGGAGTGCGCCCTCACAGTGTATTGGCATATGGGAAAGCCAGCGCCAAACTTCGAACCAGAATGGTTGAAAAGAATCGCCAATAACCTTGTCTCCAGACAAAAAAAAAAAATAGCTGGATAGTGAAATTCGTCAGTGAAAACAGAGCTCTCTTCAACTATCCCATGAACTCAACCAACAAGCTCAAATGACCCCAAATCTTCCTTTTAAAACTTGTGCAAAATATGACTGAAATTGTGTCTCCAGTGAGCGACTTTTCGTGTCTCCAAAATCAAGTGTCTCGCAATCAACTACAAAGTAAAGAAAAGTAATACGAAATTGTATCAAAGAGTAAGTATCTGTACTGTATATATTGTAAATCTCTATGTTATATCTGTTTCTTTTTAATAAAATCCCCTTGTCTTGCCCATAAAACCGGAATGGTCACGGGTACGGGGGTAAGCGACCGTGGCATTCTGTTCTGTGTGGTTTAGTGGTTAGCTTTTCAGATAACCGTTCTGTTGATACCAGTTCGAGTCCTATTTTTTAAAATGCCCTTTAGTTACAATTCCGAAGTTTTCATAAGGTCACTTTTTACATTCAGGTCGAATCAAAGTGCATTAGCACTGCAACTCAAACGAATATCCAAGTTAAGCAAAACTTGCATCTTGCTGTTAAATGATGTGAACATTCCTGATCACAAGCTACCAAATAGAGCATTAATCTTGCTACAACAAGCTAGCTGTCTGTGCAACCGAAAACCGAAAGACAGCCATCGAATTCGCCCGGCAAAGACCTCCAGCAAAAAGCTGCACGCTCTCGAAGCAAGATTCCCTGTGCTTTTCTGAGACTGATCAGATACTGCAGTTACTTCATTTCATATTTACTATTTTGCACATAACTGTTCATCTTGTTACTTTTTATTACATATTGTATTTGAATCGAAACCATGCTACTGGGAAAGAAGAAACGTTGGATATATTATTTGTAATTTTTTTAAACCGACGTCGGACAACTCATCCAAAGGGTTTAGAATGTTTAACAGTTCGACGGGAAAAATATATAAGGTTGCAAGGTAAATACGGAACAGAATGCATGAAACAATCATGAATAAATCTACTGTAAATAATGTTATTATCTTTATTAAATTTAGGTTTCTAGGGGTGACAACAACAAAAGAAAAAACTGCGAGTGTCCCTTATTTTTCTTGTATATTTACATAATGCGGCGCGTTTTGTGTTCAGCTTCATAGTATGATGAAGAAGTAGACCGTCAAACATAATCCCAAAAATGATTTGTTTTTCACTCAAGGTGAAAACGATGATGAATCTTCAAACGTGAAGATTCATCTCGAGGTGAAATTTTTTTTGACGTTTACAACACTTTCTCTTTGTATACGTGAAAGTAAAGAAGTTGTTGGAGAAAAATAGAATGGAATAAAGAACTCCGATGTACAGGTGCTGCCATCCTTTCTTTCATTATTTAAATCGCAAAGTATTCCTGCAAAAATACTTGATTTCACATACATGTAGGATTACAATATTTGAGACAGTCAAGGGAAATTGAGCGAAGCTGACAGTAGTACACATATATCAGTACTATTTTATTGATTGTTCCTCAAGTGTATTTCAGTAATTTTTATTCAATAGAGAATTGTGCAAACAAAGGTTAACATTTCTAATAAATGGAAACAAATAAACATAATCTTATATCCTCGTGCTGTGCACCGGATCTGCACTTCCACGTGTAGCGCATAATTGATTGCGTCATAAACTGTCACATTTTAAAGGCAGATAACAATTGAAGTTCTGATAAGAAATAACAGAAATGAATTTAATCTGAGACACACAAATTGTTAGGATATCATGGTTGTTTTGCATTTATAATCTGTATTTTTATCTGTGTATTTTTGTGAACTGACAGCGCTAGCAAAAGTGCGTTCGAACTGCATTTAATATTATATGTTGTTTCTTTTAAATCTGGCAATTCCTTTTTATTATCGTTGTTATTCTTTTTCGTGAGCGAGATCGTCTGAGATGTGATTATTCGAGTTTATGTTTTACTATTTAGAATTAGTTTTCGAAGTCAGAATATGCTGAAATATTTTCTGTAAACTAATGAACATAATATATAAAGATATAAATACGAATTAAGGGAAGTTTTAATTGTGAAAGAATTAAAAATACAAAAAATAATAACAAACAACGATGAGAAATAAGAATCTGGTGGATGACGTCATCAGATACCATTTATCCATGCAGATTCAAAACCAGAATAGGTTTTCCGTACAGGAAAAGTCTTTAAGCTCTAAATTTAATAAGAATTTTCCCCTAAGGCCTGAACCCATTCCGAAATAAATTGGAAAGAAAAACATTTATCCACAAAGAAGAAATTCAAAACAGTCTTTTAAACAAAGTTCTGAAAAGAAGGGCTTAAAATCTCTTACCTCTTACTTAAGAGATGGAATGACAGAAAAGAAAGAACGCCGTTTCAAAAATCAACTTTTTATATAGGTGCTATTTACATCACCTATCTATGATATTTTTATAAATATTTGCAGTTGATTTTTCTTCACTGAGTAGGAATTCCATTTAATGAGGTAAGTTTGAGAATTCCTTTTACATTGGAATTTCCAACATCTGGCGTCAGTGAGACGGGATATTCACTGGGAGTAAGTTCTTTTTAATAAAATGGGTAAATTAAAGGCATCTAGAAAGCAAAATAGGCGATTATTTACAATCGCTTGCAACAAATTTTACGAAACTGAGTCTGAGTTATCTATTAGTGAAAAAATATCCAAATTAAAGGTTATTTAAGTGAAAGCAAAATTGATGTTAACAACTGAATATGAGTTTCGAGATATTTTACTGGAAAGTGAAGAAACTGATGACGTGATCGTTACAGAAATAGATGAGTCTGAAGCTCACATCGACCAATGGAGAGTTCTAGAAATCAAATTAAGTTATCTTCAAGAGCAGAAAAGGGATTGCGTTTCTGTCGTCAGTCGTGTAAGTCATTTTCCAAATACATCATTGCATTACCCTAAAATTAAATTGCCTAGTTTTGACGGAAGTGTTAAAAATTGGCTAGGAGTTTAGGGACATTTTCAAAAAATTGATCAAGATCCAAATCTGGATAACCATGATAAATTCGCATATTTATATCTATCTACGGAAAAAAGGTACATCAGCCGGTGAGCTGATTAGAAGCTTTCCTCCAGGGGGAGAAAGTTACAATAAAGCTCTTCAAGCACGCTGCGGCAGATATGAGCTGCTCATAGAAGTATATGTGAGAGATTTGTTGTCAATTGTATTGTTAAAGCAAGACTTCTCTGCGTAAATTGTACGATCAGCTAGAAACAAAACTCAAAGACTTTAGGAGTAACTAGTGACAAGTACGCTGCCATGCTTGTTGAACATTCCGAAGACTGGGATTCTGATAACAAAGTAACAACTATTAGTGATCTCGATCGCCTTCTTGGTTTCCTTCGAGATGAGGTTGAAAGCGAAGAGAGAATTCTTTTGGCGAACCAGAGCTTTGAACCATCTCTTAAAAATATTCACGGGAATAAGCGAGAAATAAAAGAGAAAAAACATCAGTCCCCAATACCTACCGCTACTGAACTTCTTTCTTCAGCTCCAGCCAATAAAATGTCTTGCATATTTTGTTCTGGAGTACGCCAGTAGTGGAGATATAAAAATGCTCGAAAATTAGCTTTACAAGAAAGACAAGGTGCTATACAAAACGCCAAATGTTGTTTTCTTTGTTTGAAAGAAGGCCATAGGGCAAAGACTTGTCAGTCTAAGTTAAACTGCCAATTATGTGGGAAAAATCGCAATCTACTTTTGTGCAGAAATCTTTCTCAACAAAATTCTTCTAGATTTGAAAAAAGCTTAGAAAGAAAATGGACAAGAAAGAAAAGTGCACCGAGATGAAGCATTGGCCAATATATCCAAAGTCTTTGCTGTTGTTTTACAGACTTTGGTTGTGATCGTGAGGGGCGTTGGAGTGAAACGTAGAGCGATAATAGATTCAGAATTTCAGAGATCGTACATATTAAAGACGACAACTGAAGAAATGGGTTACCAGTCCAAACAGAAAGAGCACCTTCAGCATTCACTGTTTGGGGGGTCAAAGACTTCAGTTTGTCAACATGAGGTATTTGCAATTTACCTATATAATTTATCCGAAAAGTATAATTGTCATTTCGATGCCCTGGGACAACCAATAATTTGCGATACAATATCACCTTTAAACCTGAAAGCATATTTGATCGAATCGTCGAACCAACACATCCAATTAACTGATGACCTTGATGGACCGATTGAAATACTTATAGGAGCGGATGTTATGGGAAACAGGAAATTGCAAGCAGCTTAAATCTGAACTGACCGCAATCGAAGCTGAATTAGGCTGGACTGTTGTTGGCCGCACAACTAATAGTGAAAGTACTGCCTTGTTAACAACTTCTATGTTCACAAAAACTGCGTGCATATCTGACTCTTGATTCCTTGGGAATAACTGAACCAGCTTCAATATCTTCCGATAACAGCTCAGCAGTTGCAGAATCCAAATCTTCGCCACAAGGGAATGAGTAGATTTCACAGCAGAGAGCAGGAGCGTATTAAAAGCTATGCGAGCCTAGGGCCTCGAAATGAAGCAGTATTTTTTAAAATATTGCAATAGATAATTTCCTTCTAAGAACCTGTTCACATATCCAATTTTAACTCAGCAAGTCCACTTTTTACTGTCGTAATCAGGGTGCTTGAAAAGAAGAAATCTCGTTAAAACTTTTAATTGTCCTAATGCAACTAGATCGCGTTAACGTGAGAAAGTTCACTGCATTTTTGATGCTTACACAGATTTGAAAAGCGAGGTTCTTCAAAGCAGTTCGTACAGCTGTAAGACAACAAGAAAACCCAAGGCAGAAGTTTAGTTAGATTTCATGATGAAGACTGTGGTGTATATTATATTAGTTGTTTTGAAAAGAATTCTTCTTTCACTCAGGTATAGAACTAATAAGGTATGTTTTATTTAATTTATCATTATAGACTTGAATAATATATGACAGTAAATATTTAATGGAATTACATAAGTTCATTCAGCTACAGAAAAAAAAAACAATATCGAAAAAATTTCTTTAAAATTCTAAATATTTTTATATACAAGTTTAAAACCACATTCACAGTTTTATTAATTATATTTAAATTTAGTAACCTCTCTGCTTTCATTTAAATTCAGAGAAACATTTTCAATTATTTTAACAAAAGGATTTTTTAGATTCAGTAAATTTATTATTTAGAATGAAGAGTAAAAATTTTAATCTATGTTCTATCCCCATTTTTTGGGATCTTGACATTGATTGTGATAGAGGATTACTGAATTATTAGATAATTATTTTAGATAACATTGATACCTACAAAATAAATGAAGAATTTTATTTTATTTAGTTATAATAGTTTCACTTTGATTATATTCACGTCCCCTTTTGAAACAACAGGTCTATTTTGGGACGGACTTCGTAATTTTGAAGACGACACCTGTGCTCTCTCTGGCACCCGAATCTCCACACTTCTGCGCCACACCAGCGGGGAGACATTTGGCTCCCTGCGTATGATTTAGCGTGCAACACACCCAATAGACGACGGATCTTCGGTGGAATCGCGTTTCGAACCTGGCACCCTCCGTCTCCGAGGCTGACACCTTACCACTAGGCCACATTTTCCCTTTGAAGAACTGTATTTGAGTTTTGTATAATTTTAAATTTTATTATTTTGCATCATACAAACATAGAGATTTGATTAGAGAGTATTGATTAGAATGAATGAATTATTTTAATGTTTGCAAGTATACTAGAGTATCATTTTATTTATCAATGAAAATGTTTTGTTTTAGTTTATGTGCGTTTAGATTTATACGCTTGTATTAATTTAGTATGATTGGTTCAATCAAAGTAATCTAGATCCATCTTTTTCGAATTATGGCATAATCTGAACAAATATCAGAATGAGCTGAATTTGGTATCGACCTTCTATTTCGCTGAAAGTACTTTGTAGAATAACTTTTGACTTCCCTCTTCCTTTGCGTTTTTTTTTAAATACGTTCCTATGATTTAACGATTAAAAAAGGGAGAGATAATAGACCCGTGATCCTTCAAGATAAGAACTTTGAAGAAGAGAAAAGGAGTATGTTTCATACTGGTATGAAGATTTAAATATTGCATTTCTAGTTTTTTTTCATATTTCAGTATTTAGAAATCAAATTAACTATCATTTTGGGATTCATAACTGGCCGAATGTTGCGTAGAATACAATATTTACTTATATGATATTTAATTACTTTTATACTTAAAAGTGATTTTGATAGGGTAAATTACTTTTATATAATGAATCCTAAGTTATTTCGATAATACTTCATGTGAATATTTACGAACACGAATTTCAGATATAAAAATTTAAAAGTTACTGAATACAAAGCATATTCATCATCGACAAAGATTAATGAAACTAATTAATCAGGTAATTAAAATCAAATAATAGAGTAATTATAAACAAAAATATAGTTACTGTGAATTAAAAATTTGAGAAATTATCTTATTTTAAATCATACTGACTAGTTGACATACTGAAGTACATGAAACTGAAAAGTTGAAATTTTCACAAGTACATCTGCGTGAGAGGGCCCCCAACAAGCTTAATCCGACCCTGGCGAGGAGATAAAAAGGAGGAGACAGAATCTTCTGTTTCAGTTTCAGATGACAGTCACAGAACTCTAGAGGGAGAAGCTGTACAGCAGAAAGAATCTGTAAAGTATGAAGAAATCGTACATCACGTAGGCGCTCAAACCAGTCAAAATATACTGGATGCATAAACAGACAAATTAGGTGATTCTAATATTTCGTCTGAGAAAAATATTTCACAAGAAATAGAAAAATTGCATTCGAGAAGCGAGGTAAGTGCATTAAATACAAACAGTACAAATTTTGTTGTCATTTCAGCAAAGGAAAAGAGCATTGTTAAATTAGAATCTGCCTTATCAAAGAGAAGATCGTTGCATGAAACCAATGTAAATAATACTTTGAGCTCAACGACACAAACTGCACCAAGAGATTTTAATCAAATTCCACAGAAGAGCGAGGAAATGGCCGAAATGAAAATTGTGGCTGATTTCAATAGCCAGCCTCAACAACCGAGATGATATAATCGTGCCTTCTCCAAAGAGCAAGCCTGTTCTTCCAAATATAACTACTGAACGCTTTTCTTTATCATTTTCTCCAGCAGCAGATTCAAAGGAGGACAGTTCTGAGTTTTATGGAAGTCCGAGAAGTGGTGGAAATTCCAGAAGTAAATTCGAACACGAGAAACATAGTAAAAAATTCACTGCAAATTCTGTGAAAGAATCAATTTTATTTTCTCCGGAACAGTCAACCACGCAATCTTCAAAATTGAAAAAAAAATAGCACAAAACAGGCCAAGAAGAACCCTGAAGCTGAAGAGAAACTCAATGGTGACAAAGGTTCAGAAAAAACCATCTGAAATTCGTAAAAATGTTGATTCGGATACAGATTCTAGTTCTGGATTTAAGAGTGAGGTAGAGAAACCTGCGTCTAAAGCTGCTACCAAAACGCGAGCCAGGAAAGCTAGTGTTGAGAGTTCAAACCAAAACCCAAGAAAAAAGCCCCTGCAAGGGCGCAGCTCCTAGGAAGAAAGTTGCTCCCAAAGAAAGTGGTGCTGCTGCTAAGAATCCTAGTGAACCAAAAGCCAAACCTAAGAAAAAATTGGGTCTGATGCCCCCGCATTCCAACCTGCACGTCAACCTCGTGGAGGTTGGTAGAAGAAACTGATTGGCATTCTAAAGAATTTACCGAGAAGAATTTTAGGTAGAGCTTGTCTAACGTTAGAGGAGATGACAACTATTCTTTATGTCTGGGCCTATAACATATGTGTGACATATGAGCTCGTTCCTTTCCGCCCTTCCATGTTTCTGCAGGATATTAAAACGCTCGGTGTTCCAGACTGAGACGCAGTTGACCACCTTAGTTTGAATAAACGAGTCAAATATCTACAAACTCTGCAAAAGAATTTACGAAAGAGATTTCGAGCTGAGACCTTCTTCAAAGACCCGAAAATAAGAGAATTGCTAAAATCGCATTTGGAGACGTAGTTCTGATTGGAGCCGACAATATTAAGCGTCTTGGCAAAGTTATTGAAATTCTTCCGGGGAGAAAGGGCTTGTGAAAGAGGCGAATTACTTAGTGTAATTCAGTGCCTCTATCCTTTAGAGATATCCGCTGCGAATCCGATCCTCGACTCGGAGGACTCACTAAAACGGTGGGAGAGCGATCAGAGGCGAATCCATCAAGTGTCCTCAAGATCGGGACTGCTCCAAATTCAAAGACAAGAACTGGACGTGTCATCAAAATACCTCAAAAACTAGCCTTCTGAAGTTATAGATATAAAAAAATACTTTATAATTAAATTCTTTATAAGTTAACGTTTAATATAAGTGCTAACTTAGGTGGGAGAATGTTGGGATATTATGGTTGTTTTGTATTTATAATCTGTATTTTTATTTGTGTATTTTTGTGTACTTCTAGCAAAAGCGCGCGCGAACTGCATTATATGTTGTTGCATATACATATAAATTACGTATTATATGTTGTTTCTTTTAAATCTGGTAATTCCTTTTTATTATCGTTGTTATTCTTTTTTGTGAGCGAGATCGTCTGAGATGTTATTATTCGAATTTATGTTTTACTATTCACACTTTTACGGTTTTTGTTTGACTTCCAAAATGTTGATTTAAAAAAGTTATTTTCTGCTTTTAATGCACTGATGAAAACAAAGTTTTTGCTTATTATTATTATTTATCGTTTTAATCTTATGGTGAAAGAAATTTATGAATATTTAGGAGTTTTCTTTCCCGATATAATGCTTGTGGCTTAATTCTCTTGTATCTTTTTCAGTACCTCACACACGCATTTACCATTCTCGTTTTGATTTTTTTTTTAATATTTTCGACTTTTTAGAACATTCATAAAAGCGTGATTTTAAAAAAGCTTTTTTTATGTTAAACTTTAAATATACATCATAATTCAGTATTCTAATTGTTATGAAATCTTGTAGTCAGTTTTTCACCAAATAAAAACTATCAATTATTTATTTTAAAAAATAGGTCAAGTATGCTACATCTATTGAATCTTACATTTTATGAAGCGTCTTATAATATTCTTAATTTAGTATCTTATAAGTACGCGCTCAGCAGCAGGTGAAATCTCCTCCTTTGACATTTTTTTTTTTTTTTTTTTGCTATTCTGTCGGAACAGCTTACAGCTGCTTTAGGAAGAACAATGTCTGAACAGCTTATTTGTTCTTGGTTAAAATCGAACTTTTGCTTTGATAAAAGGTATAATTGATGATAAAGTTCTGAATATTTGAAATATTGTATTGTCATCGGGAACACACAATTGTACAAGATTCCTGAAGATTCAGAACTCTAGCACATCAGGGAGTGAGTGAAAAATCGATTACAAAATTCCATCTTTACAAACAGGAAAGAAGTAAAGTTAACAATCCTGGAAAAATTAACGCAAGAATTATTGCAATGTCAAATTCTCAACCAAGACTCTTAATGCCTGAATTTGAAAAATAAAGCATGTCTGCTTTATTGGTGCGTAAAATTTTGATAGTCTTAATAAGTGGCAAAAAGCAATAAAATTACAAGTATGCGAAATAATTAAATGGAATTGATCATAAGCTAATTCTCACCCAGACTGTTTCTGCCCCTGCACACATTACAAGTCGTAAAAGTTTTGGAACGAAATGAAAACGTGATTGTCCCTCAGATCACGACTGGGGAAGAATTTAAAAAACCCTATATTGACTGTAAAAGAATAAGAGCAAGCAGTAAAATGATTTGATGCTAGAAATACAGGATAGTTAGAATTAAAGCACCCTTGTTCAAAGCAAAAAAAAAAAAATAAGAAAAATGTGATAAATGCATTAATTAATTGGATGTTTTGAAAATTGCTCCTATTTGCTGCACTCTTTTACTACTTTATAAATGTTCATTAATATTTGAAGAAACCGGAGGTCTATTTTATGACGGACCGCACAATTCTGACCCGTAGTCAGATGACGCATGATGCCTTATGAGATGACCTATGTTTGACTTTCTTATGACCATTATTCGATTTTAGATGTTTTTATTTACCAAGGTCTGGCGCAGTATAGCCTTATATGGCTGTTGTGCCATAAAGCCCGCGACAAAAACAAATATGGCCATTAGTTGCAGGGTTGAGTGGACCAAGTCCATGAGATTCACTTCCGAGAAAACAGATCTCAAAGTTGATTGGCTGCATTTAAGATAACAGTGGACCAGGGCCGGCTTTTAGCCAATTGCTTTCAATTGGGCCCCACGTCAGAATACTATCCATTCTCCACTCAGTTCAGGGGCGTAACCAGGGTGAGTTAGACAGGGTAAGTGCCCATGACGTCATTACCATAGGACGCAAAATTCAGTTTAAGAATTTAAAAGAGCTATTTGTGCATTATTTTTTATTTACTTTCTTTAATACGAAGTATAACAAAGAGAAAATATTGTTATCGTCAAGAAACACTACTTCTAGATTTTGATGAATCTCCACGTGTTAGATCTCCCTCGGTCATACTTAAAATTACGTCTGTCTGTGAACGCCATAACAGAAAAACGCTTCCAATCGCCACTGATGGATTTGAATCACTATTACACAGAAAATACAACATTTCGACACTACCATGACAGCGTTAGTGTAAAATGGACAAAATATGGACCTGGTCTACAACTCTGAACCATCCAATTCTTTCTTTATAGTGTTCTGAATAAGGATACTTAAATTTTGCCTACCTGGTATTTGTTTGTTCAATGTTTGACTTTTGTTGAATATATACTCAATGAGTTAAAAATAAGTGCATAAACTATATTTTACATATTAAAATTCGAACGTCAACAGACGTATGTATGTCCTTCTATCTTCTCACGAACCACTGAATCCTGAAACTAGCTGTAAGTACCAAAAGATGGAAAATAATCCAAGGAATCCATTTCGACTATTTAAATTCCAAAATTGTAATTAGTTAAAAAAGATATTAAAAACTTAATATTGATTGATTCCCCCGTGCTGCCATCTATCGACAGCTCCTATAACTATCTGTCACATCGGTTGTTCTTACATCTGGTTTGTATAAAAGGTTCTATTTTTTTTCTTTTTGAGGGAGCTTCCGCGTTTTGGAGTTTTTATTTATAAAATCGGGAAAAAATCGTTTTCCTGCATTTTTTCTTTTCTTTTTTTGTCGTACGGTGTTTCGCAACATTTACGTTTGTTGGGGGAAAATATTTATTCATTTTTATCTGGTTTTTTTTTTTTCCATTATTATTCAAATACGGGCAAGACGAAAATATATGTTTCTGGTGTTCAATTTATCAGTTTGGTGTACAATTAAATCGTTTACCGTTTCTGTTTTTTATTTCGTTTTATTTTTCTTTTGCAAAACAAATATCATGCTAATCTGTTTTAATTTATAAGCATAAGAATTCTCGCGTTTTCATTCAAACCAAACTGCTTTAAGGTAGTAAAAAGGCTAGAACTGAAAGTTTTAATCCAACAAGAGAGGATTCAAAAACAGATTTACGTTTATTGGGGAAGCTTAGTGACAGTATTTGTAGGGAAATAAACATAGGCGGGCATATGAAAAAATGTGGATTCTGAGAAACGCTGGGTTATTAACTATAAGGTAATTAAAAGGTTGGATTTAAAAATTTTAATTAAACGATCTAGGATTTTTTACGTTTTGGGGGGAACGTAACGTTTACGTTAGTGACGATATGTGTAAAAAAAATATAAACCGGAGGCGGGTATGTGAAAATTAGTAATAAAAAGACTAGATTTGAAAGAATATTTATATTTGTTGGGGAAAGTAAGTGACAATATTTGTTGAAAAAAACGGAGCCGGGCATATGGAAAAATATGGATCCCAAGGCCTCACGTGATCTCACTTTTCGCCGCCCGGGAATATCCCATTATTCAAGATTGCCCGTGCAACGCCGAGCCATGCAACTAGTTTATATAAATAGTTGATAACTTTCAGAATCCGAAAGATTTTTTAAACCGAATTTTACATCGGCCGAAATTGTAAGCTTAAATACAGTTTTTAATGTTTCGCCCAACGAAATAATCCATAAAACGTCCTGTATTATCATTAATTTCACACACTCAAGAAACTTAAAAAATATGGAATGTTAATAATTTTGAGGAAAACAAAGACAACTAAATAAATAAAAGATCGCATCGGTTGAATGATATGCGATTTTGTACTACAGGGCATATTTGAACATGTTTTTTGACATCGTTTTTATGCACACTTTTAGATTCTCCCATGGCACGGATGACCCAAGAAGAAAAGGGGCCCTTGAACTAGTACTGGTAAGTATTCAAACAAGAAGCAAAATTCAAAAATGGGGTCCATAAAAGGCTAGTGAATGAAACTGAATGATGATGATAAATTCAATTGCGCACTGTCGATATTTTACGCCTTTGCATACAATGGTCAAGAGTGAGTCGTCAATAGACTTTAAAAATACAGATAATGCATTGAAGAGGAGACAATTGTGATTTTTTTTCTTTCTTTATTATGAAATTGTTTAGCACTAACATGACATATTCTCATATAAAGAATTACCAGAAATATTACGAGATAGTTTTGGAGATCTGAATTAGTGCACTAAATAAAAGCATCCAAGATGCAATTTGTTGGATTAACGTCTTGTTATTGTATATAGGTTACAGTATTTCTGAAGCCGGGTTAACTGACATCGCATTATCCATACTTCTACACCTTACCAGTGTCAAGATCCCCCGGGGAAAGGGGGCACCAAGAGCACATAGATGAGAAGCCGCCAAATAAGTAAGCGGGGTATTCCGGCGTAGCATCAGTTATTCAAAAACTCTGCATGCCCAGGCAGGACGGGGGTGGCTTGGATCCAGGACAAGACTTAATGCACACCATCACCAACCCCATGTGAAATTCTGATCTCTTCCACGCAACCGCTGCTGTTAGTAATTGATAAATCCTTCTTTCATTAAGCTACTGAAACCCCCCAAGGGATCCTAACTTCATGTGTACACATTACAATGTAACTGGTAAGAATGGTCCTCGAACCTAGAAATTAAGCTTTGTTCCCACTAGAAATACAGTTTGTAGTTCTTTTTATGTTAATTGTTTCATTCAGTCCTTTTTATGAAGCAACACAAGGGCTATTTGAGGACGGACCTCAAAATTTTGAACCACAGTCGGATGACAAGGACGACACCCGAACTGGCACACCAGCACTTCTGCATCCTGCTACCAGGTTTTACACCCGATTGGGTAGTCCGGGGCAAAGTGGGCCAGCACCACACCAGCAGGGGGACGTTTGACCCAAGATGTCAGATTTAATATGTTACAGGCCTACATATATGGTGGATCTTCAGTGGAATCAGGTTACAAACCTGGGAACTTCCAGGCCTGAAGCAACTTTGTTTCCTTCAGAATGGAAAAATTGAAATGGACTTTATTTTATGATTTCTGACCAAATTGTGGCACGGTCTCACTCAAAGTTGCACATTTTTCCATGTTGATACAAAGACTTGTTAAGTGTATGTTTTATTTAATTTATTTCATTAACATTTCATTTATTGAAGATAAATGGTCATTACTGGAAATTGAACTTCGTAATTTTGGAGTATCATCATCAGAGAAAAAGGACAACTCAGCTGGACCTTCACTCTCCTAATTTACACACTGCATCAATATAAGGAAGTTAAATCACTGACTACAATAGCTTATACCAAGCATACATCCATGGCAGATCATCAGTGGAATCGGGATTTCGACACCCCGATTTCTGAACAAAGGCAACGTACTGCCATTTGGTCACCACTACAGTAAAAGCTTAACTAACCGGAATGCTCGGGAAACGCTGATTTCTGGATACCTGAAAAGTTCGGATAGTTGAGTGTGACAGGAAAAATGGGGGGGGGGCCCCGCATTTTTTAAAAAGATTTTTTCAGCAAAATAATTTGTTTTTGTCATTTTGAAATGTGCATAAATATAATTTTTAAGAATACTTCCGTATCTTCCATAACATTGTATTTACAAAACATATTATGAAGATTTTAATTTAACATAGATGATAAAAAAAGTATGATCTCTAGCCGAATTTTTACCGTAAATATATAGATAGTAAAGATATAAACATATAAAAATAGCCGACGAAACTGAAAAATATTCTACTCGGCAAGCATAATAAAATTCTTTTAAGTGATCATAAACAAATCCCAGATTGAATATCAAAACTAATTATCTTTTAAAAAATCGCAAGGGTTATTGCACAAGACGCGCACCTCCAATTCTCCCTCAAATGATATTCATAATCGGAATCAACATCTGCCGGTATTCAGAGAGTAAATAAAGGAAAGAGACTTGCCAATCTGGAGTAATCCCCCCCAATGAGCTTTTTTTTTTACCGATTCTGTCCCTTTACCCTTTATTTTTTTGCTTGTTGATTTCTTTTTAGGTTTCGTTTTGCCAGCAAAAGATGAGGCCTTTTTTTTTTTTGGTTCTCACTTTTGCTTTTGAACCTCCCTCCCATAAAACAAGTCTCTGTACGTCACAGTACTGTATATTGCTTTTTTTCCCCTTCTACTCCCCTCCTTGCGGAGCGTATGTTGCATTCCAGAAATAAATTGTCCATGTGAATGGAATGGCTTGGGTGCAAGCGTGGTAAATTTTGGCAAGTGGATGTAAAATTTTTAGAAAAACTCATTTTCTAATTTTTCCGGATACTTAAATGCCGGATAATTGAAAATTTCTATCTAATTACTTGTCAAAGTTTTGTTTACAATTCATTTCATTTACTAATTATTGATTCTAAAATACCACGCCAAGTTGCCTGTCGGTATTCGGAGAGTAAATAAATAAAGGAAAAGAAAAAGACTTGCCAATCTGGAGTTACCCCCACCCAAGAGCATTTTTTATTACCGATTCTGTCTTTTTACCATTTTTTGGTTATCGATTTCTTTTTTTTAAAGTCTCGTTTTTTGACGAAAGGTGAGGACATTTTATTTTTTTTTTGGTTCTCACTTTTTCTTTTGAACCCTCCCCCCATAAAACAAGTCTGTGTACGACACTGTACAATATATTGCTTTTTTTCTTCCTTCTACGTCCCTCCGTTCGGAGCAGACGTTGCATTCCAGAAATAAATTGTCTGCGTGAATGGAACGTTGCGAGCGGGCGCATGCTAAATTTTGACGTGCGGATGTAAAATTTTTAGAAAAACTCATTTTCTAATTTTTCCAGTTAGTTGAGCTTTCCGGATATTTGAATGCCGGATAATCGAGGATTTACTGTATATGTAATCAAACACACATCTTAATCTTATTGCACAACAAATACATGCCTGGAACACTGCCATTTTTTTAAATCAATTTTCAATAATGTAATAACTAATCAATAAAATTATTAATTTACTATATTTTGACTTGAGGAAGGAAGACACTTATTAAAGAAATTTTATTTTGACGAAGAAATTATGAATTAGGGCGATCTTAATAAGAAATTTTAATTAACCAACTAATGTTTTAATTAATTAGTATCAATTAAAAATTAATATCAAATTAATTTTTTTTGTTATTTTCATGCATTTTATTGAATTATACAATTTTTGTTCAAGAATAAAAAAAACTGTGCAGTGTAGGACTAACAAATTGAGTCTTGTAACAGTGGCATAACATAGGTGAATGACGTCTAGGATAAAGTAATTGTTGCCCCAGCCCCGGCACATCATTTTTGGTTCTAAAATATGGAATAAAAATCCACAAATATTTTTCTTTGTGGTAACCCCAAAGACTGGAACATCCATACCAGAAACAAATCAAATGACTGACGTTGCCAGAAATGGGATTTGGTAATAAATGGTTTTAAACATGTTAAATGGTTTTGGTTTGCCAATATCAATACAAATTTTTAGAATTCTCAATACTTCTACAAATAATGAAAAAAGCAGACATGATAAAATAAAGACACTTTAGTGGAAATTTGAATCTTTTAATCAAATCTAAAATTTAATAAATATATCACAAAAAGAAAAAGAAAAGAAAGTGTCTAGGTAAAATACGTAAATTTGATATCCACTTATATTGCATTCATTCACTTTCCATACTAAAAAAACAAAGACAAAATTAAGTAACATTAAAAGATTGTCTTCAACCCTTCTTTTTTCCCCTGTCAGCTGCCACAAGTCCTTCACTAAATTCAGCATTAATAAAAAGAAAACTACAGATAGAAACTGAACTCTAATACAATGAACATAAATGCTATTTAAAGACAAAATGTACACATTTTAGGTAAAAAAATAACAAAAATTAAAATTGCTTATGTTTACTGAGCATTATTTCAAGATAACAAATATTTGCAATTTTTAAATTTCAAAACAAGCACTCTTGGAATTTATATTGCAGAATAAAATTGTTACATTTCACACACATACAAAGGGGAAAATATATCACGAGTACAGTTATTCTACAACAGAAATTAATAATTGTATATCAGCTAAAAATAATATGGAAGATACATAGTTTTTCTAGTCAATCCTTTCCTATTAGTCTTGTAAACAATATTTCTCAGAAAACAATTAATTTTATTTAAAAACAATTTCATAACATTCAACTGTGAGCTGATATAATAGTGAAGAAAATATCCTATATGTACTTTGCCTTTTTGCAGCATGCCCTCTATAAATACACAACTTATTAAACTCCCAAATTTTGTACCTAATACAAAACTAAATAAGTATGTATGCGAGTATTCCTACTAAAATTACAATTTAATGTAACTTTTCTAGAAAACTGAAATCATTTCTTTTCTTTTTCATACAAAAGGCTCCTTAAACCGTGGGTCGTCCTGTGCCCAAGAGGAGCCGAGTGCACGGATTTCGGCGCTGGAGAAACACTGGTAACGAATGCTTCTGTCAGGTGCATCAATAATAATAATCCAAAATAGTTCAGAAAGTCAATAAATATTTCATTACGATTTTATAAACAAATACATTTAATCAAATTTTATTCCGCTTACATTTTACTCGTGCCTTTATTTTCCTAATTATAAATATACCAGGGGTTTCAAAAATAAGTTTTCATTCGTAGATGGATTGATGCAATGTGACCTGAATCCAACCTAGAATACTCTGAGTTCTGAAGAGAGGTTGTCACGCCAGGTCAAAAACTGGGACGTTCCCAGCTTATCATCAGCACAAGTGATAATCACGGAATTAAATACCATTAAAAGAATCATGAAATGGAATTATTTACCAGAATAGGATGCCAGGGATGAGGAACCTGAGGCCTTCTTCAGTTTCTTATGCAGACTTACCAGTTATTTACAATGCACTTGTTTTATAAATAAAACAACTGTTACCAATTACCTGTTATTTTCATTTGCTGATGCGCAGTTCAAATACTTATATTTTTTCTACTTCTATAATACAATCAGCCTGTTTAAAAAACAATTACAAAAACCCTCAAGATTCTGCTCTTGTGGCCTTCTGCCCAACTGCCGAATTTCAGTGAGAAAAGGTTCCCCATCGTGCATTGTAAAAGTTAGGAAGATTTCTTTAGAAGCTCATTTTTAAAAATTCAATCAGATTAATCCTAAACAAAAAGTTTTTAAATCAACTATTTATTTTTAAAAAAGGGGCGAGTTTTAACAAAAATTCCGACAAATCTAGGATGCCTGATCACTTTTGAACTCCGAATGGAATCGCAAGCAGAACAAATTTAGGAAGCCCAGTTCAAAGATCTTTTTTTTTTTGTAAAAGAAAAAAAAGATAATGCATTCTCGAGTAGACATATTCTTACCAGAAACTCAAACAGTAAAAGAAAAAGACTACAGATGAAAAGCTCGTGAGGTCACAGCAGGTGCTAAACCTAACAATTGCAATTCAAAAATAAATACATAGAGGAATGTAGAGCAGGAAACAAGGAACTAGAAAACAAGTACTTCAGGTACAAAAATGCCCTTTATCTGTACACACCGGCCACCATTTTTAATTAAATAGTATATTTTGATATATACTTTTTGACACCTACTCTCCCAGAGAGAACACAATTAAACAATATTGAGCTAAATAGGAAATATATGGTCACAACACACAAGTATAAAAAAGTAATATTTTATAATAATAGTTATTATATTAATATAATATATATTGTGTATAATGAATATTATTATAATAATAGTTATAATATTTTACGAATAAAACCATTTTATCGAGCAGATATTGTTTCAACTGCAAAAATAAACTCTAAAAAAAACAAGGACATTCTAAGCACTTCATTTCATCAAACTAAAAACAGTGAGAGGAAGATCATTATATTTAGAGGGGGGAATGCAACAGATTCGTATTTGTATTAATTATTTATTTGATTACATATATAACTGAAAAAATTTCAAAATTCTAAAATACACGATTGCACACTACTTAATTAGCAGTAAAAAAACTTAAAGAAATGGAGGTAACAGGAAATCTCCATTGACTAGATTTTTAAAAAATTAAAATCATTTTCCCCAGTAGATATAGTTCAATAAGATAAATAATTTAATAAAATTATTTACACCGTAGTTATCTTATGATTATTTATAATGAAGTTCCATACAAATGCACCCCATAGTAAAATTTATGCAGCCAGACAATAATCTAAAAAAGTGCACATTTTATAAACATTATACTTCACATACAGAAATGGCTCTGCATGAGTAAGAGCTGCATATATTTGAAAAAGCTAGAAAATGCAATTTTCAAAGAATTTATTTTCTTTGCAACAAATGCCGCTTCAATTATTATTTTTCCAGGTCGTTTCCAAAATTTAAAAACATGCTTAGCAATAAACAAGTAAAACAAAGGGAGGCATTAATTCATGCGGGTTTTTCTTGATAATGGTACGGCTGCTGCACTCAGTCACACCACCGTAAGCTCACATTAAACCAGATAATACTCGTTGTCTATCACGAGGAACTATTTTTGCCACTATGCACTTTTCGGTCATAAAAATGGTCTTCGTTTCTGAGAAGTAATTGGAAGAATTTTATTTAAATTTGCTATAATACTTCCACAAGCTTGTTTTCCATTTATATAAAATAACTGCCATCAGGCATAGAGGCGGGAATAACTCTTGGGATAGACAAAGAGTAATATATGTCCATTAAATATCACACTACAAGTTTTATGACATGGATCTTCACTTCAATCTAAAAGCACACAGAAAAACCAGAATTGTATCGCAACTAAAAATTAGATATTTTCAAAAAGAACATTTAAGAAAATAAAAAAAAAATTATACAGGTGGCACAATCACGTCCTTCAGTAAATATGTTTACCATTAACTGGTTTGCTTTCTCAGCCATCTAATTAGATGACAACTTCTATTTTGGGAATGCGTTGTCATTTGAATTCAGTTAATATTTATGGATTCCACGTAATTTTTATATCGAATTATAATGTCTGTGAATGACTTTGTTTTAGTTTATAAGTTTAAAACTGTGCTAATTCGATGCACATACTGTCAAACCAGTTAAGGGGGGGGGGGTTACTGTAAAAAAAATAATCTGGTTATAATGTGACTCATTTCAAACACTTATAGGCAAGTGGAAAAAAATGTTAAATATTTTTAATAAAGCACCTAAAAATTAAAACATTTTTTAATTAGAAAAAAAAATGAATGCATGGAAGAATAATACATTCTGTATTAAGTTTAGATATATTGACATACCAATATATTTATTTTTATTCTTTATAAATTACAGGTACAAGTATATAGTTTATGCAATGAAAACTTTATTTATGTATAAATCTTAAATATGATTAAGAAACAAAACAATGTGTAAATCTCTAACTGAAAATGCTATCAAATATTAATTAGTGCAGTGATGAAAGTTCATTTTATATAATCTCTCACACAATCTCTTCCTTGATTTAAAAGAACATCATCATTTAAAATGATGGCAAGTCTATATTATTAATTATTTTATAATATGAATCAAATCATAGTTTCCACATCCAAAGGCAAACTAAAATTATTCAGAAAGAAATATTCTATGCAGATTATTTCTACATCACAGAGATAACTATTATACAGAGGAGAACACTATGGTCAATAACAATCAACTGCATAAAATAAAGACGAACCATTATCTATTCAATACGCTGTTCAACAAGTGTTAGTATATAAAAGAAAGGACAATCTATACGATTTCAAAACTAGAGCTTTAACAATTAAACTAACAATGATCGATACAATCATTTATGTTCCCTTTTATGCGATTGTTGCATGTTATAAATGTAGCTTATCTCTTTCCCAGCAAACAGGTGGCTTTTCTTAAATAAATAGTCTATGAAATGTACAACAATAGCATTGAGAGGTTGATACAACTTACATCAATGCATATAATTTCCATTTCTATGTTACAACACAATATGCTAAGACAATCTTGATTATCTGAAAGTTAACTTCATCCTTCGACAGTCGGTTCTGCGTCGGCACCACTCGGTGGAACATCTTCAGAATTCTGGGACATTCGAAGGGCGATGGATTTCAGAAGGGATGTGCTGCTGTACATATCAATACTGCTTTTCAGTTCAGACAGAGATTTCTCTACCTGAAATGTTTGGGAAAGAAATGGAATTTGGATAAAATTAACACTTTCTATCCATCTATATATTTAAAATAATTGGCGAAGTAGTGTGATTTTGCCAGTTTCTATATCATATGAAAGCTCATGACCCCCTAGATATGTCATCAATGGTTACCTTCCCCTCTAACACCCTCCATTTGCGAGAGAAATCTCAAAAACACTACTTCACTGTGAAGGGGTAAACCTAGACAGAGTTCCCTAGCCCCAACCACTGGACCGATTTTGGCAATTTCAGTTTAAATGAAAGCCTGCCCCTATCTATCATCCTCCATTTCTGAGAGATTTTGAAAAATGAAACTCTGAGAGTCCCCAGCCTCAACAAGTGGACCGAGTTTGCCACACTGCAAGTATAACTACAGGCTATTAATATTACAGGTGAACAGCTGGTCACCAAAGGCAGCTAATTGTAACAATAAATATATTTTTTTGTAAACAAATCAAACAGTTGAATGCTTATTTCTAATCCATTCGGAGATTTTAATTATTTTGGTCAAAGATAAATTCATTCAATACTCCAAACTGGAGTTGCAAATCAATCGCTTAGCATTTCAGAAACTAATAAATTTATCTCATGCTTATAAATGAGGACTGCTGCAAGCTGCACTCTCTTTCACCTTTGCTTTCCATAGAGAATAGCAATTGCAAACTAGCTCCTCCGACGCTTAAATGAAAATGGCATTATTTTTGTTTAGCTTTTTTTTAAAAAACGCTTTTCAAGCTACAAGATGTTCCTCCCGTCACTTCCTTATTTTATATATACATGAATAAGACTGACGCAGCGATAATCCATCCAAAAGATACAAAAAAAAAAAAAAAAAGGAATTAATAAATATAATTCCATAGTTTGCACATCATAAAGTAAGTCCCGATTGTAATATATAAATATATGTATAAATCATTACTTTTACAATCAAAATCTTATTGAAATGATCAGCACATGGAAACGATTATAACGATGAATCGTGTCATACTGCCTATTTATCATTATTTCAAAATATTAAAATCTGTACAACTGCAACCATTCCAGAAGTGCGAGTGAGTTGGCATTTAGTCCAAGTATTAATTTTATTTCTGCACAAGTAAGTGAGGTGGCTTTTACTCTCACAAGGCAAGAGGCAGCTCAATCAATATTTTCAATAAAATTAAATTTCTTAAGTAGAGCAAGCGGCATTTCATTTGCTAAATGGGGTAAAAACCATAATGATTAGCGAAGATGTGCGATTAGCAACAAGGGTCGCATTTTATTAACACAGTATCTAATAAATGTATATTTCATAGTTTTATTGTTTACTCTCACTTGCATTTAAATCAATATTTTTATACCCTTCAAAATTAACAGTAGAAATTAGAGTAGGCGATATGAAAAACGATTGTTTTTATACAGCTGTAAATTTTCAATTTCATGGTAGAATTAAATATCATCATTATTTCTCTTTAAGGGAGGGGTGAAGTTAACACCATTTTATAATTTAAAAATAATAACTATTTAAAGCAATTTTAAGCTTTAATTACCTAAAAAACATTTTAGTGAATACGGCACAGATTAATTATTTTAGTAACATTTAATGCATAACATTTCAATCATATCCTGACAATAAAAATACTGAATATGAGGGTGTCACAAAAATTCACAAATACTTTGAAAAACCATTATATACACAATAAATAGCACACGTCAAAGTTTCATAACTGAAATTCATTTATACAAATTTGGAATTTTGTCAATAATCGGAAGTCCTTGAACTGCTGGCCAAATTACTCAAGTGCTTCTGACAATACATTGCTAAAAATACCATTTGGGCTCACTGTTTCAATGGATGCTTTCAATTCGTCAATTACAGCTAGTCTTGAGCCATAACCATGCTTCATTCATTCCCACAAAAAGAAATCTATTGAGGTGAGATCCGGTATATGTATGTGGGGAGGGACACATCCAAACATCAGTTCACCAGAATTTCACTCCTTATTAGTAGTGCAGAGGTACCCAAATCCACTGGAAGAACTATTTTCCAGTCTCAAACAATCTCCAGATACATGCTTGTAGTAAGTTTAAGCAAACTTGACCAACCAGGGTATTCTCAAAGAAGAAAGATCCGACTAATCCACACGCTGACAAACTATTTTACATGGTTGATGCCTGATAAGTTCATGTGGTGTTTAAATGTCAGGTGAAGACTAGTTGTCCTGCAGATGTTATTATGAACCATTAAAACTCATTAAAAAGCACTTCATTAATGTGAAAAAATGAAAAATTATGCTCATTAATTAGTACCTTGAAATTTCTGATGGCTGACAAAATCCTATATTTGTATCAATTAAATTTGAGTTATAAAACTTCAATGTATTTTACTACTTGTTTACGTAATAGTTATTTAAAATGTAAATACATTTTTAGGAGACCCTGTATTTGTCAAATAATGAAAGCATTAAATCAATTTCCAAGCAATGAGTATGAGGGAAAATATGTGCAGAAGTAACTCACCAAATGAATGAGTTTAATGACTTCTGCGAGAGCATCTCTCCACCTTGCCGTTTCTGCCCTGTGCAGTGCGTCTTGTTTCTGAAGTAAATGTAGGTAGTCTTCTTTGGTAAAGCTGGAAGGGCTGTGGGAACAATTGCAAACACTTATTTTACATTAGCTCCGACTGAGTTCTTAGTCATATGCTTCAGATAGTTTTTTAAACACTTGAACCAGTCAATAATTTTTATGTTATAACTTTCAACTGCGAGAAATGAGCCTGCGATGACGATAAATCATACTTTTTGACAAGTAACTGAATTTTTGAAAACTGAAGAATTTTGTAATCTCTCTACGAAATTAACAACACAAATTTGGACCTAATCTAAACACAAAATTGAAATTAAAAGAATAAATACACAAATTTAAAAATATACAAAAAATGTAAACTGTCTGCTTTTGGACTTAAGACACACACACAAAATCCACGTGGCCACTTGGATGGTTAACCCTCCGACTGCTGATTTTTTTTAAGACACTATTTAGATGCAACATTTGCAAGCTTGTTCAAATTCTGTTGAACCAGGCGAATTGTTATTTATATGAAAAGTTTTATTAGTATAATATGAGGCAACACTATGATAGTGCTGAGCAAACACGTCAGCTTCCGAAAATCGCAGGATACAGCAGATACTTACTTGCTACCAGCGAAAATCGTGGGATGAGCAGTCAGAGGGGAAGAAAGGAAAATGCTTCAATGTTTTTCCACACTTTTGTTACCTATTTGGAAGTGTGGCTAAAAGATACACGTATCTTGTATTCCAATTCAAAAAATAAAAGACAACTACCAAAAATTTGGGTTGTAGGTCAAGCGGTAAATTATAAAGGATTTCTTTATGTTCAGGAAGCATTTACGCCAGTATTATTGCTAATTGATTTGAATGGAATATCTGTGTTTCTTCTTTACACGCGATTATATTTGTTTAACGTCACATCAATGTTTCTGAAAATTTACTTCCTGACTGTTGCCTCTTTTTCTTAATATATTTATAACATAAAAATAGATTAGTAGGGTCAGTTCAATTTTGTAGTAAAACATTTCAGATTTGTCTCTCTTTATATTAACAAAATTTCAATATTAATTTGGATTTGCAGTATTGGTTTAGTAGCTGAATGCAATATTTCAGATTTGTTTGACATTTCTGAGCAGAAAAGATAGTTTTAGGCACACATTACCAACTAATGATGATTAATAAATAATTGATAAATAAAAGTTACCATTATTTAAAAAAAAAAAACCTTTAGAAATTCATGAAATGGATTTTCATTCCACTATAAATTTAATACTTAAAAATGACATATATATGCAACAAAATCTTTAGTTGGATAAGTGTAAAGGTATCTTGAAAGAAGGTGGCAGACGTTTTAATCCATAACTTAGTTTATTTAAATTTCAATATATTTTGTTGCTTTAGATTATTGTAAGAACTTTAGATAAATCCAATCCATGATGAAGTTCACTGGCCATGGACAAGGCAGGAAGAGAAAAGAAAAGAGGGAGACGCAGCACGCCTCTACCTGCGAACTCCAAAGCAGAAAAAGAGCAAAAATTAAAGCAAATAAAACATACCAACAAAAGAAAAAGGAAAAAAAAAATTTGACAAGTCAGGATTTGATTTAAAATAAATATTTTCACTTTTTGAAACATAGCAGTGACTTATTTATCTGTTTAATTACTCTCTATTTTGAAAAAAAAAAAATCTTTTAAAAATAAATTGTAGCCAAAACTTATTTCCATAAATTTTAAGATTCAGAATATGAAATCACACCAGAGCTATAAGGGCTGAAAACCACAACTTCTTAATTTTAACAGCACAGCAAATTTAACTAGGTCAAAATATTATCAAGTGTTAGATGGCAGATCACATGAGTAAGCAACTAGTAGTTAAACTGTCTATGAACTATCCCAAGCCAAAACCAAATAACATCACAAAAACTTACTCATAAAATGGCAGAACAGCAAACCAACTGGAGATGGAAAAAAAAAATCAATAAAATTAGATAAAGACTTTGGTTCTCCAAATCCTTCTTAAGCAATTAATTTTAATAACTGCCAACATTCTTTTTATATAGCCATGAGAGAAGTGTGAATTCTTACTTGTCGGGATATTCCAAGGCCGCAGGAGGTGCATGTTTAGAACTTTGATCTTCTAATGACCATAATTTGTAAAATAGTAGCATATTTAAAAACAAAAGAATAACTAACCTAAAAGGAAGGAAAGAAAATGAATTTCTGACAAGAGTTAACACACATTATACACTTTGAAAACAAATATTTAAAAACAGTCATCAAGAAATAGGAAACTAAAACAAAATAAAATCTTCACAAGTATAAGCATCGCTAGTGTAATTTACCCATTTAAAATTAATACAATAACAAGAACTGAATTCATTAATTAAAATTCTTCGACATTTAGAGCACTTAGCACATGAAATTTTTACCACAATATATATTATTTAATTTTGCAATAATAATTCTCATGTATAATAGTGGCACAGCGAGGGTAAGCGGTGCCTTAGCATAATTTGATTTTATTCCCCCCTCATCATATTTGGCTGTAAAAAGTGACAAAAATACACTAATGTGTTGCCTCAATGGCACCTCCACGACTGCCACCAGTTACGTCACTGCAAAATTATTTCTATATGCAGTGAAGCACTGTTTATATATCTTTTAAGGGACTGACATAAAACGACGTATACATGAAAAGACAAATGATCGAAATTTTAATAAACTACTTTGATCATTACACATTCGACGCTGCTAAAGCAAATTCAATTTTCAAGATAGTACTAGTATATAGTGAGTGTCAAAAGTTTAAGCACAACAATAATTTTAAAATAAAACTTCAAATATCCACTTTATTTCAACGTGTCGTTTATATGTATACAAAATTGCAATTTTAAAATCATCATATATATTATTAACTTTAAAACTTTATTTTTAATCAGAAATTTTGAGAATGGAACGAAAATTGCTGTGTCAAAAGTTTAAGCACAAAACTGCTTTTATGCAAATTAATGAAATCACACAAGCAGTTGCGCAAGTATATGATATCTAGATATATAAGAAGAACCTGACTTTTTGTTTGACATTAGTTCAAAATGGCTAGGTCTAAAGAATTTTCATATTAGGAAGTATAAATAATCTGGTGTATGGGAGCAAAACAGAAGTCCATTTCTCTGCTTTAAAGAGGTCAGAATGTGGAATTTATCAAATATTAGCTTGTGGTAAAAAATTTAAACAAAAATCTCGTTCTGGAAGGCCACGAGTGACCAGCTCTCGTGATGACATGTGCTTCAGAATCTTGGCTTAAACTAGCAATTTTACTCTTTCTTGAATTAAAAATATCATTGGAGGATATGATATCTAGGTATAAAAGAAGAACCTGACTTTTTATTTGACATTAGGTTAAAATGTCTAGGTCTAAAGAATTTTCATATTAGGAAGCATAAAAAATCTGGTGTATGGGAGCAAAACAGAAGTCCATTTCTCTGAAATTGCAGCTGCTTTAAAGAGGTCATTTGATGAAATTTATCAAATATTGGCTTGTAGTAAAAACTTTAAACGAAAATTTCATTCTTGAAGGCCACGAGTGGCCAGTTCTCACGATGACATGCACATCAGAATCTTGGCTTAAACTAGCAATTTTACTCTTTCTCGAATTAAAAATATCATTGAAGAACAAATACGCAAAAAAAACCTATTTATAGAAGAGTTTTAGAATCAGAATGTATGAAAAATCGCAAGATGCCTCGATCACCTGGCTTGACACCACACCTCAAAGAAGCTTGATTATAATAGGCCAAACAGCACATGCCATTTGGTGATGTGCCGACTGTTATATTCAGCGATAAAAAAAAAAAAAAAAAAAAAAGGAATTTGGGCAAACTCGATGGGATTGCATGCTATTGACATGATCTTTGAAAAGAACTAAGAAGCATGTTTAGATGACAACATGATGATGGATTTCTGATGGTATGGGCAGCGGTTTGTTTCAATAGTCAGACATCCCTAGCCTTACTCAGGGTCGTAAACAATTTGAAAACTTCAAAGAGACAATTGCCAGTCATTTGCTTCCCTTTCTTGAAATTTTTAGTGGAATAAATTTGACTTTTTAACATGACAACCCTTCAATACATGCCTCCAAATCAACGCCACAGTGGCTTAGCCTCAACATGGGGTCGGTTTTCAGTGGTCTAGCCTTAAGTCTTGATTTCAACTTCATAGAAAACATGTGGGGTAAATTCACAAATTTAGTTTATCAAAATAGTCCGCAGTATTCTTCAGTTGAAGTACTGAAATTGGCCAGTGAGGTTGTTTGGTTTGAACTACAGCCATAACTAGTAAAGAATTTAGTGTTATCGATGGAAAACCATGTACTTCACGTAATTCAATAAAAAGGAACAATAATCAAGTATTAACATTTTATTTTTACTCGACTGTAAAAAATAAATGTCTTGAATCTGTGCTTGAATTTTTGACACACCTATTTTCATATTTTTGCTAAATTCGATGATTAAAAATAAAATTTAAAGCATGATTGTATCAAGTATAATTTCAATTCTATATTTTTTTACATACATGAACATTGATTTAAACCAAAGCGTATATTTTAAAGTTTTATTTTAAAATTATCGTTGTGCTAAAACTTTTGATATGCACTGTATTACTGCATAGTATTGAAAACAATAATAAAATTTTAAAATTAAACATTTATCATAAAAGTGAGAAAAATAATACGTTTACATATCTTGTGCACTAATTATACATATACGATTTACGTGCATGCAGGTAGGCATTTAATTAAGAAAATCTTTAGCCACCGTCTGGCATGCCGATTGTCTGCGAGCATTAAATACACCATTATGAATCAAATTAAGTTCATTGAATGTTTTTTCACTATTCTTTTGACAAAAGATATAAGTTCAAAGTATTTCAATGGAGTCCATTCCATCTTTAAAGAAAGGTGGAATAACTTCTTCATCATTGCTTAAATTAGCCTCAGGTAATTTGCCTTCTACTAATCCATCAATTGAGAATAATTTCGAAACCATGAAATCTATATCACAGTTCACATACTAGAAAGGAGGAAATTTTCACATTTTGGAATGGGGGAAAACGACGTAGAACCAAAGCTTTGCATTGTATAAATGAAGTACTTTGTTACTACAGTGACTACGAATAAATCGAGACTGGGTGAAATGACATATAAATGAGAAACATATGAATGGTGCTTTATTGTATTTATACTCAGAAGGACTGTTCTGCTTACACATCTAGAGAGGACCGTTGAGCCATAAACCGCACATATATCATTCAAGCAAAGATCACTTAAGGAACGTGAAGTGATTTAAATAGGAACAGCAGCAACATTTTTTTTAAAAACATAATAATAAACAACTGTCAAATTGCTTCTTTTCAGTGAAAACAACAAATCTATAATTGAATCATTTTTTGCTTTCTAAAAATTATATTGGCAACTAATTTATTAATTTCCTAAAATCAATAATGTAAAAGCATCATATACGAAAAAAAATTCTCAGTAAAAATGAAATTTAAATGGAAGTATTATAACTGTTTCATTACAGTTAAGCAAGAGCCACAGAAAAAGATAAACAAGTTCGAAAAAACAAACTTACGTTATAAGAATTACACGAATGACGATATCTGGAGTTGATCCTAAGGAAGCTAAATCCATACCGGAAATTGAAGAACCTAAATGTAAAATCAGAACAAATATATGTGTTAGCGATGAAGAAACTGCAATCCGGAATGATATTGAAGTAATGGAACACATTCATATTATATGGTACTGCTGGCTCACATTTACAAAATGGGAGGGGAACTGAGCTTTCTAGAAAGCAAAAATTCGAGACTTAATAATGATTCACGGATCTAGTAGCAATTTGTATAAAATTATGAAAAATTAGAAAACTGCATAACTGTATTTAACACAAAACACCTCAGTATATCACAAACAAACAACTGTTCCTCTATTAATGATAAAGCTGATTATGAACATTGGTATAATTTATCTAAATAAGATAAGCTTGTGAGAAGTATTGTTATGAGCATAAAATTTTCTAGGTATATACACTAATTTTTATTAGATTGAGTCGTACACATAATTGGAGCCCATTTTTTAAAACAAATAATAGCGTATATATAATAGAATAGGGTGGAGTGAATGTATAGGCAAAAATATTTTTTTTTTCAAATTCAATTTTTAATAGTGCAGAAAAGTTGTCATTTGGTACCATAGAGACAGAACTAAAATAGTTTTACTCTACCTTTCCATCTTGAGGGTCGGGTCCGTTCTGACCTTAAATTCTACAAAACTTGATTTGTTTTTGTAACATTTTATTTTTAATATAGGCAATTTTTTCTTTTTTTTTTTGATATTCAATTTTTTTATAGCACATAAAAGTTGTCATTTGGTACCATAAAGATAGAAATAAAATATTTTTATTCCTTTTTCATTTTGAGGGTCTGCTCTGACCTTGAAGTCTTGGTTTATTTTTTAACTCTACGATGTTTATAAGTTCTTTTCTCTCCCGAACATCAATTTCAAATAGTCTTCTTCAAATAATCAAATAGTAATACTTCTTGTCATCACCAAAAGCATAACATCTAACAGAGAACGGAATTTCTGTTGATAACATTGTAGCCGTTGGATGTGACGGGACCAACGTAAATACTGGGAGAAATGGAGGAGTATTAAGGCTTCTCGAAGTTTATTTTAAAAAAACCTTACAATGGTTAGTATGTCAACTCCATTCAAATGAGCTTCCATTAAGATATCTACTGAAACACTTAGACGGCAAAACTAGAGGACCACGTGCATTCTGTGGAAAAGCATTGGTTGATTGTGAACAGGTGCCAATTGTACCGTTTGAGTACCTATTTGATGTTTGTCAGCTGTGGCTAGCAGCCAGTGCTCTAAAAATTTGTCAAAACGAGAACCTGGAACATTATCACGCTCAAGGTGGTTAACGACAGCAAATCGCAATTGTACATGACGACCGATAGTCTATCACAAAGTTTATACATACTAGCAGACTACATTATGAAAGTGTTTGCATCAATGTGGTTTACTATTAAAATTCATCACTCCTGCAAGGATGGTTCCAAACACATGTTTGAAATGATAAAGAAATCACGTTATCTCTCTGCTAAATTGAAAGCTGTCATCGATCCTGTGATTCAGTGCAATGGTTATTTTGGGAATCCAGAAAATATAATAATAGCAATGATTACAGATGATTGAAACTTCATCAGAGAACTTGGTTTGAGTCGGATTATGGCGGCAAGAGCAAGGAAGTCAATTGGACTACAAAAATTTACAGTTCCAGATTTTAATTTCGAAGCTGAAGACTTCCATAAACTCATTGATTGGCAGAATTGGGAAAAAACGGAACCTCCACTGACAATGAGAATTTCAGATGAAGCTTTGAAACAAATAGTGGCTGATGGCGTACCTGCTGAAGTGTTTGATTTCCAAAACTACCCATGTCATACTGCATCAGTGGAACGATGCGTTAAATTAGTCACACAGGCTTCAGCTGCAGTTTGTGGTGCAACCAAGAGAGATGGATTTATTAGAGTCAGATTGGAGTCCAGACAACTTATGCCACAACTTAACATTAAAGCTGAATATCATCAACAGTCAAGCTAATAGGAAGTCAAGTCACCCACCAAACTATGTTTCGTTGTTTGCAATGTGGTTACAGTTTGAGGTCTCAAAAGCATAAGAATTTATTTAGCAACATCTTTAGTTTCAAGGTGTAACTTTTGTGAGTTGTTGCAAGTTGGATTTATATTTTCATACTTTTATATTTAACCTTTGTTCTCTATCATACGGAAATTTCACATTTTGCTGTAAAGTTCATACGCTGAGCGAAGGCTCAAGTTATCTTTTACTATGCAAGTAAATGTTTTTACTTGTTAACTTCTGTATATACATAAAAAATGAATCTATATTAAAGCTAATGTTTCCACAGTAATAATTTTTAATACTTTTTTTCTCATCCTACGTTGCATTATGATGTTATTCAATTTTTACACATTATTGGTCAATTTCAAGGGCTGAGCGGAACCTCAAGATATTGTTTGTCATTAAAATCCTTTTACATGGTAAAATATATATGCAAAAGGCAATTTTTCCACACTATTACTTCACATTCATCAAATTTTTATTTTTTCACTCCACCCTAATATATATTCCACTTTTGAATATCTAATCTTTATTAATCATGTCATTATTTTACATTAAAACAAAATATTTTTGGCATTTATTGAAAACAAAAAACTTTCATTGAAAATTATAAACAAAAGAATACTGACTTTTTATCATTCAAATTAAAATTTATAAGAATACTGTGAACATCATCTACCTCTTTCAATAATAAATTTAATGAGTATGCTACCTATACTAACTGAAACACTCCATCATTTTATTTCTAACAAATATGAGAGAGCAACAGCAAAACCCTTTAAACCACAACCTATTAGCTCTTAATACATAAACTTTTAGTACTCTGGACCTCATTTTGAATGTAAAGATACTCCATAACCCCATTTTATAAGAATTTTTTTTTCAGCCTCAAGTGAAGAATATGAAGTGTTAATTAATGATAAAAAAAATTGGTTCAGTGTGTCACTTTTATAGAATTTCAATGAAATGCTCCAAATCAAAATCGATTTTTGAATTATATTTCCTTATTAATATTGTAGAATCTCTCAGAAGTGCTCAATATTAATGTTTTTGTGACCTCAAAATTCCCTTATGAACCAATTTGGGGTCAGGACAAATAATTTAAGAACCCTGCCCTAAATAGAATTCCAGGAAATTACTTCCAGTAAGCAAATGCAAAAGATTTGGTTTATACTTTATTTTTGCTCTAACAACAACAAAAAAAAAATTCATCAAGATATTATTAAAAAATTATTTGTAGAAAAAAATTATAGTAAAGGTTTCAAAATACATATAAGTTTATGAAAAAAATGTTGTTTTTTTTTTCATATATCCTTACCTATATTTCTTATAGTTGGTTGCCTTTGTAGAATTCTAGGTGCATCTTTCAATGCTTCACATTTAGTAGGATCGAATTTCATGCGCTTCCGCCTGCGAGGTTTCTTGTTAATCGTTTGTTGACTAGAAATTTCAGCTTCTTTATGAAGTGCACTTGCTGTAAAAACATGGCAATATTTTAAATATTTCCAACTATTCTTCAATAGTCAGACAAACAAAAATTATTTTCTTATCAGCTACATGTACTTTGTTACTTAGAAAACAAAAATTTCAAGAAGTTAGAAGAATTAAAAATTAACAGTTCTTTTTTTCTTCTTTTCTTATTGGTTCCCCTTTTAAATTTACATTGAATGACAGATATCAGCAGTTGAATTGCAAAACAGTTATGATCGAAATTGCAGTCTCAAATACTTATTATATTAGAATGAAAGAAAATTCCAAAATCTACATAATATTATTACACACATATTGTTTTGACCTTGCTTAGAACTTTATTAATAGAACTTTGCAGCAACACACAAGATGATGCAGATTTATAATTTATTTTCTTACGCACTGTTGACTTTGTAAGACTAAGCATTCTTTTCAAAAATACAATAATTCTCAAACAAGAAATATTTTTAAAAAGAAAATGGAGTGAAAGCTCCCTAATGCAGCCGCCCTCCATTCCAAGGAAAATTGACTGTTCTAAAGGGGTTTCATGTTTGGAAGTACAAAATATGTATTTAGACAAGATTTAATTCATTATTTCTGACAAAGTGAATTTTAAGAATCATCTAGAGAGAAAAAATTCTTTATTCGAGAATTCCTTTTTAAGATACAGTTTGTGTTTGCTTGGATCTTTTCAAGAGGTAATTTTTTTAAATTTTGATTTTTAATTGGAAAAATAAATCCTAATCAATTTATTGGTAGGGGAATTAGTTATATTGTTGAGGAATGGGCAATAATATCATTTATTTTTCCTAAAGTCTGTTGAGCTGAAAGTTTAAATTGTTAACGGTCGCAACCCATATCAGCAGCTTCTTAGTCAGAGTCTGAATCAGCACCTGAAAGGCACAAATGAACATTGAACACCAAATGCAGATAGAGGCCGAAATTCATTTTTCTCTTCACATTTGGAAAGGAGCAAAGAATTTTGATCTCATTCCTATGTTGTATTTAAGTGTATATATTTTTTGTTCTTTTGTTTTTCTTAATAAAAGTTCCAAGGTCAGTGAGATGAAAAGAATGTATTTCATTGAAGTGGAACGGACAGCCACCTCCGGCTGCTCAGAGTGGTTGTTTCTAAAGGATTGCTTTAACTTAATGTTTATGGGCCAAAAATTCCAAGCCAAACAAAAGTGGCCTTTGAGGGGAGTGACCACTATGCATGGGATAGCTACTTGGAGGTGTTTCACAGTTGTAATTAATCTTACACAGAAAACACATCATAAAAAAAGAACATTACTTTTAATGGCCTAATCAGTAATCAAGTATCATCTGGTTATTTCCCCAAATATATTTTATGAGTTATGCCAATTATATCTATTATTCCTTTTTGAATCAAAGCAGAACTTGTTCCTTCAGGAGACAAACTAATTTTTTTAACAGCAATAAGAGACGATGCGAGCCTCTTTTCCCTTCAGTAATAATAATCCAGTACTTTCACTTATTGACACAAAAAAGACTATTTTGAAAATCAATGTGTATTTCCTTTACTTTCAGCAGAGTAAAAAATCTTTTCACTTCTAATCAATAGCCTGAATGTCATTCTGAAGTTAACAATGGCTTAAATGTGAAAAGTCCAATTAAGAAGAGAACTTTGCCAATAGTTGAAACCTTGACAGAGAAATTTTCATAGGGGGTTTTCATAGGTTTCATGTTAAGCAGCAGAGCTATATTTTTAGTGCACATATTGGTACCTAAAGTTTCACTAAAATAGACTTCTTCAAGAATTTGACAAAATGTATTCATTATAACCATACATTTTTTACTTTCTCGTAGACGAAGTATACAAAGATAAAGTATTGTAATCGTCAAAAAATTCGAACTCGAGATTTTGACGAATCTCCACGTTTTAGACATCCCTGATCCTGAAAAACACAATTTTGGAATTATGTCTGTCTGTGAACACGATAACTCGAAAACTATTAGAGATAAAGGGATGGCATTTGTTATGTGGTCTTTAAACATAATTTGTAGGTTTCTATCAAATTTTGGACAAAATCCGTCAACGGGAAGTCTGTCTGTCTGTATGTCCGAAGTCATGCAAACACTATAACTCAAAAATTTGAATAGCTAGAAGGATAAAATTTGGTACACAGTTTCATCGTCATGAATGTAAGTCCGTATAAAATTTTGGGCCAAATCCGTCAAAGGGTTAACTGTCTGTCGGTCTGTATAATTTACTATTAAAAACAATCCGTTATCTCCACACGCATGCATATTAGAAGCAATCTTCTGTGCAGGCAAAAGGAGCGAATTACGTCAGTTTGTCCTTGAGACGGCAAGAGTGAAACCTAGCAGTGTGCGATAGATATGCGTTTTAATCGGCAGGCATCGCTTTGAATTTGATTCTTTACCTAGATATTTTTCAATCACTATAATGAAAAACCTTCTGATAGTCATTGGATTCTGGATAACAGTAGGTTCGAATTTTTTTAGCCACGTGGGGGAAGGAGAAACGGCATCTTTTTGGGGAAGTATACGAGAAAGTTTAGGGGAGAACACTCCCGCTGGTTTCTCATAAAAACACACTGTTCACATGCTCAGAGCAACCATGTTACTAGTAATCAAAATGAACAAATTTCCAAAAACTAACAAAAAGTTAACAAAAATGTAAAATTAAGAAAGACTTACAAAAATAACTTTAAAAAATTATTAATGCAAATAATAGTTTGATCTTAATATAAATATTTAAAATGCTATCTTACCTAAATCTGTAGCAAAATCAGCAAGGCCTTGCATTGCACTTTTTTCAAGCAAAGCTGCAATAAAAGAAGGAACCGGCCCTAATACAAATTTTAAACAGTTTACACACTTATATTCACATCTAAAGGATTTTGTTTATAAAAGAAAGGCCAGCACCAGAGGGAGAATATTTGTTTCTTCAACAACAGCATGGTTTGCTATTGAAGAAATTTGCATTCAACATTTTGAGTAACAGGAAAATATCTGATTAATATGAAAATTCGATCTGTATAAATAGTGCACTTATAAAGTTATTAAAAACAATACTAATAATAACAGTTCCTATTCATAATTTATTAAGACACAGTAAATGCTTACGGTACAAAATTTATTTCAACAAATATATTTATAATCTGATATAACAAAACAGAAATTTGTAGCCTCTATACTGGACAAAACTGAGCATAAGCAACATTTGAATTGAGGAAGAGGTGAGCTGAATGAGATATTTCAACATGAAAAATATCTACCTTGCAAACAAAGTAGCATTCTAGCGATTAAGTTAAATAGTTTGATAAACAGTACACCTCACATGATTTAAAAAAATATATTATTAAAAAATATTTCAAACTAGAAAGGGGAAAAATACTGACAGGGCTAAAGATTATAAATACTGTAATAGAATTTTAAAAAAGCAAAAACTTAACAATAAAAGAGCAAAAACTTAAGTATTTTATATTTAACAATTTCATTGTATGCAACTGCATCAAATTATACAAATTGAAAAATTAGGATATTAGTTTTTAACTTACATTTGACTAATCCCCAAACAGACTTTTTGTAACGCACACAGCCAGAAATCCTCAACCGACATTCTTTCTTTGAAACCTTTGTTAAACAATAGACTGATTTTACAGTGAATGCATCACTATAGGGTATACCGGTATTCACAACATCACAATCCACAGTGTACACCTGGCCTGGCTTACTGTGTTTCAACAGTCTCTACAACAAAGCAAAAAAAACAAAAAACAGATTCAATATAAAACAGAATGAATAAAAAAAAAATTATAAGTTGAAACAATAGATGATGCCACTTTTAACTCATAAATATAAAATTTATTACTGATAAGGCATAACAATACAATAGATAAAAGAAATATTTGGGATTAGATCACTCACACTTTTATCTCTATTAAAGCCTTAAATAGTATTATTTATTTGACAAGGAATTTCCTTTTCGGTTTCACTTCAATATAAAAAATGTTCTTATTGATTTCTGCAGTACTAACTGTTCTAAGAACATTAAGTTCCGAGTAGGTTAATAAAACCATATAACAAATGTGTGATAAACATGATGGCCAACAACATAGTGTTGCATCAGAAAAAGAAAAGAAATTAAAGAATTTATGGAACAACAAACTAGTCAGAACAGAGTTGAATTCTCAGAGGTACTGTGTCATCAACCTTCACTTTTTAACAAATGTTGAACTTTAATTATGGCAAAATAAAAAGAAAATACTATTACATGAACTTTGAATGAATTACTTCTTTAAAGTAATTATACAAAATTTTTTCAGTCATGAAGGAAAGCTCTTAGCACATTATCATTGAAACAATTCTCAATTCATTCAAAAAATATTTAGTGAAAATTACTACCATTTCATGAAAATAAGTTACTTGGAGGGGAATGTATTTTCATCAGTGGATATCAATTTAAGAAAAATATTTTAAAAGGAAATTATCTCTCATACTGTTTTCATTACATATAACAACAGCAAATTTCTTGAACTTAAGAAAAATATTTTCATGAAATTTGATTTATGGATTTAAGTACCTAGACTTGGAATTCATGCGTAATCTTCTGGAATGTATTATGATAAAGGTCGATATCTCTTACTAAAATTGTCATTAACAGATAAAATTTTTAACCTAAAATTTAACAAAATCTTTAGATCTCATCATATATTTTTCTATAAAAAACTCAGATTTTTCAAGAAATTTTCATAATATTTCATATTTTGAAGAATTATTAGAAATACTGACAGCAGTTCTCTCACTTCAAATAAAATTAAAGGAGCACAGTCTATAATAACAGGCAACAAAACTTCTGTGTTTCCAAACTTTTTCTTAAAAAAGAAATACCTGTTTTCAAATTTTGTTAAAAACATATACAGAAATCTTGAGAATATTTAACGCTATCATCTTGATAAGGGAATACTAACCTGAGTTTCTGTAGTCTGTGCACTCTTGGCCATTGAATGATTTAAAGTAAGTGTATACGTAACTTGTCTCATCTTCACATCATACTCAGGACACATTTGCCAGGGACTTTCCATAATATCTATATAAATAAACAAAGAAAATGTGCATGCCGATGACAATGATAAGAAGCGAATAATAAGCATTCACAATGCTTGTTACATTCTGCAGAAAATATTCAACGAAACATTACATAGATTAAAAATATTGAAATTAATATTATTAAATGGAAAGAATTTTTGCAAATGCATCACTGAGTAACATAAATATTCCAAAAAGTAATGTCCTATATTTATTTTTATTTATTTATTTTTTTGTCTCAACATTAATTGTATTCAGAACTTCAAAGGGAAAAAATACTGCACAATAAAATATTTTTGCCAGCTAAAAATAAATTGACGGCACATTTTTGCATATTTTCTCAAACCAGTTTTTAAAAAAATATAACAATGTCACTTTTAATTTTAGCAATTTTAGCAATTTTTTTAAGTTTTTCCATTTTCATATTTTTTAATCCACTAAAATGCCAACATTCCTACATAATATTTCACTTTTCAAATGTGGATCCAAAATTCATTACCAATTTAATTCATAAAATAACATATAATTTATCATGCATAAGGTGATTATTTCACATAAAAATGGTGCAGGCTATTTTATTTTTTGATTTGATGATCAATTATAGTTTTTGCAGGAAAATCTTTAAACTGTCAAATGATTAAGTATATTTATTACAGGATAGGTTAAACATAATTTTTTTCATCACTACTGATAAAATATCACATGAAATATTTTTTTACATAAAAAGAAAATTATTTACCATATGTTTTTCTAGACTCCAGTAAGTCATTGTAAAATTTAGAACCAGTAAATATAAGGGAGAATACTTGATCCACAGGTAATGGAAAGACAGCATTGAGCACCTCCTTACCATCATGGTCTGCACAAGGGCACTTCACTTCTATATCTGAAGGAAATAAAATTCTCCCTTGAGAATAAAATTTTTAAAAAATGATTAAACATTTGGAAAGAATGGAATGACAAAGTATTAAAAGCGCTTCAATTGAAAAAAAAAATGTTAAGATATAAACATCAAAATAAGATTACTATTTAATATTTCTAATAAGAATTTTTGGAACTTATTGATAGAAACAATGATATGATTTATTAAAAGTTAAGAACATTCAAACCGAAATTTCATTTAAATATTTAAAAGCAAATTTCTCGAACACTTTGTGAAACTGAAATGTCCATAAATTCATGAAATATTGATGAATATAATTTACATCAAAATTTATTTCAAAGAGATTTTTAAATTAAAAAAATTAACTACACAGTATTCTTTCTTGATTTCAAACTTAACATGGTGATTAAATTCAACACATTGCTGAATTTATTCTTAATACAGAAAAATATCATTTTTTTTTTGAATATTTCTTAATTTTAAAAAGAATCAGAAGTGTAAGAATATTTAATAATAAGCAAATATATAAATAATAAGAATATTAAATAATAATAATAAGCAAAATATATTTAAAATTATTCCCTCACCCAATATCATAGCTTGCAATGAAAATGCAAGAATAAAACAGTAATTCTCCTATTTAATTAAGTACCTCAAATAGTTATTTTTAGACAAAAAAATTGTGTATTTGCCTTTTACAAAAAATGCATTGTGCCTTTTTAATTTCAAAATTAACAATAAGTCTGAATTCAAAACATACTGTGATTGGCTGTTTTGTTTTTAACTCAGAAAAATAAATCTCCTTTCAACCTAAATATTTGTTGACTATCCAAGTGAACAATCACTGTGATCTGATAATCTTCAGCTCCGAGAAATGAGCTTTTAAAACAGATAAACTATATTATTGACATCAAATCAAACCTGTTTTTTAATCTGATGATTTTCCCCCCTTTTTTACACTTTTACAAAGGAATTTTACAGAAATGACCAAATGAAAATTTGGTACAGCTGCCTTGGAACTGAACATGAAGCACAGAAAAAGTATGTTGGGTAACTTGAGGTTCTTTAAATAAAATTTGTAAAATATCCGATAGATTTAATAAGTAAATCATTTTTTCACGTTTTTCCTTACTCAGCATTCCAATTTGTGATGAAAACCAACACACGATAACTAATTTTCATATGGGAAATCATTATTAGATAAATTTATAGGTTACCTTCAATATTATCATTGCTTTCTGTGGTATCACTCATGTCTGTAGGATTTTCAGATAGTTTTTGATTAAGAATCTTAGAGTCATTTTGTTGTGAAGCCTCTTCTTCCTCAATATCTTTATAAGGAGGAGGATCAGAATTCCTATCCATCCCATTGGCTGATTCCTAAACAAAACAGAAAGAAAATGTGATTAGTAAAATTTTTCTCAAATGAGAAAAAACAATTTCTTTCACTCCATTTAGAGTTAAAAAAAAACACATTAACAGCAATTACTAATGAAAACAAAAATAAATTCAAAGCTGACAGTATCACCTTCCTTATGTCAATCTTACTATAAGTTTAGTAATATAAAGATAGAAATAAATTATTTCTTTGCTCAAGTAAAATAAATTTTCCAAATAATCACTGAGCTTTCTAAGCAGTTTTCTGAAGCCTGTAGATTCTGTAAAAAGGAAGGTTTGGCTCTCAAAACATCTAAAAACTGGAGTCTGCAAACTTTGGTCAAAATGAGTGACAAAAACAACTTTTGTTTTAAATGCAGAATTATTATATATTAGCAGTACGCACACGGTGTTGCCCGTGGAATCAGAATTTCAACAAAATGAAAAGAAAAAAAAAAGAAAAAACACCCACAATGACATGAAAAATTTCTGAAAACAAAACAAAAGATACACATTAGTTGAAGGTTTTGATATATCCTGCGCTCTGCACCGTCAGCCAATGAAATTGCAACAATGCATGTTGGGAAGGCTCCGGAGAATCTTCGCGGGAATATGCTCACTAGAGAAAAATATCTTTCAACTGACCAGGAAAAAATTAATTTTAAAAAAACGGAAAAGGCTATTTTAACCATTCTTGTTTTAACTCCGACAGAACCGTTCCAATTATAAGCTGAAAAAAACTGAAAATAATAGTGTTATTAGAAAGTCGGATTCAGCAAATTTAAAAACAAAAATAAAATTTTGATGGAAAAACTGCCTATTTTTTTAAAAATTTCTCAAAATTCAGTAAGTTACGTTTGAAGCTCAAAACAAACTTCATTAGAATGAAAATTGTTTGTTCTATCCGATGGTGCATTGCTTGTCTTTCAGCGATCATAAGAAAAGATACTACAGTCGTAAACATGCCAAAAATGACCCAAAACAACACAAAATAACAAATAAAAAAATTCTAGATTAAATTTTAAAATTCCGGCTTCGAGGTGCATTAAGTCATCATTACGACTACCCGTGAGCCAAATTTCATGGCTGTAAGTGAGACAGATTCGTCTGGACATTGCACGCACACACGCAAACATTGCCTTTTAAAAGTATCGATAGAATAATGATTAACTGGTGTTTGATACTAAATTCTCTTCAGACATCAATTGACTGACACAAGGGACTGTGCATAATGGTTCCAGTACATTTGTCGTACTGCCAATGTGGGTCTTTAAAAATCATTATTTGAATTTTCCTGAGACAGTATCAAATATGTATGTGTGTGCAACATGTATATTAAATAAGAATTTCATAGAATAAAATTCTACTAGTAATAAAATTTGCAAAAAAAAAAAAAATGTTTTACCCTAACAATTAAGTTTCTCTTTTAAAACACTTTCTTAAATAACAATGAAATTAGCAAGCAAACTTACTGAATTTTCTTCTGTAATCATTACTTCACTGGCACTTTCTTGGAGATTAATTGAATCTCCTTTTTCATATGATTTCTCAGTATACTTTAACATATTTTGGTCGGAATGCTTAAGGCTTTTTATGTCTTCCTCGGCAACAAGTGGAGCTACATAATCATCATCATCACTCGTGAGTCCTAATTCTTCACCGTAACTGAAATGCACCCATTGCCACAGCTCTTGAGAAGACATGGGCTAAATATAAGAGAAACATCATTTTAGCAGTTTAATTGCCTTATCAGCAACATTTAACTCAGATTTTATTACGTGCTGAAACTATCACGGCAGTAACAGCTTTCAAACATAACAAAGAACCTCATAAAAATAATAACACTCGGTAGCAAATAACATTAGTCATTTCAAAGGACTGTCGGGGAGTGTAAATAAAAAATATCTCACTGTGTACTAAAATTAACACCTTTGGAACAATGCCATTTCACCCAATCATATACTGCGGGAAAAAGTCAAGCTCCAAAACAAACAATTTATTTATTTATTTTTTACCCATGCTATAAGAGAAAGACAAGTGATTGAACAACATATTCATGAAAGAGTTACAGAGAAAACTGTTAAGTGATTTAATAGTAATAAAAAAAAAGGTAAAAGAATGGAAAGAGACTAAAGAAGAATAAACATACTTGTTAAAAAACATTTAACATACAAAATTGAAACATTAACATAAGAATTGAAACCAAGTTTAACTTAAAGATAATTTAACATTAAGGGTATATTCTCATTTCAAAAGTACTCCACAGAGTTAATCAAGTTTCAAAGGTGCAAAAAATTTCAGATCTTATTTTATCAACTTCTTTGAGCTTCAACACTAATTAATTAAAAACTATTAATGAAATTGAGGAATAACATTTCAATAACTGAAACTTTAATTCAAACACTTCAATGAAATGATTACAAAATTAGGAAAATTATGTTGTTTATAATGACAGGTTCCTTATATATTTGCCCATGAGTTTTGCAACACCGTTCAACAAAATTTCAAAAAGTTGCAAGTACAACAAATTCTCCAATGTTATCTAACAAAAAAAAAATGAACAAATAAATCAGTAAATAAAAATAAATACACAGCCCTTTTACATTCCATTATATTGATGAATTAATTTAAATGCTGGAACCAATACCTAATTTTATTTGGAATTTAAAAATAAAAACTTTCTGTTCCTAAAGAAAGAAATCAAGATTTAAAAAAATCTAAATCGCCAGATCTTGTTCAAATACATGCATTTAATTATTTACAAATTATGTTTTTTTTTCCAAGAATAAAATGAGAAACTAAAGAAATACTTCACACCCCTTTTTAAATTTACTTTTAAAGACTACTTATTTTTTCTGTTACTTTTAAATATTACTTATTTTGTCTACAAAACTTTTTCCAGCCCAAATTATACAAATCAAAAAATTTTACAATTTTTATATGAAATTTTTAACAGGCACATATCGTCCCAGACAAATTTTTCAAACACAAAATTTAGTAACTTTTTAACTGGCAACATTTTAAAAGAACATTTGATTTATCTGGAAACTTTTTCCAGCAAAAATTTTTCAAAAAAAAAAAATCAATTTCTAGCAAAAATTTTTAATTGAGATTTTTTAAAAAGAAAATTTGTTTTGCTTGGAAAATTCTTTCCACGCCCAAATTGCTTCAAACAGAAAAGTTTTAAATCTGTACCTTTCATACATGAAATTGAAACTTTGTAATTTTTTGTGACCTTTTGGAGTGACACACGCCTTTGTACTAAATTCCTTTTTAGAAAACAGCAATAAAAGATTTCAAAAGTTTTCATTACTTCTTACTAAGTTTCAAAAATGAAAAGTATTAACTTAGGTCAGAAATGAATCAACAAACTTTGAACACGCCAATTTTAAACACATCTCAAGTATTACAAAAAACACCAAACATAACCATGAAATAATGGGAATATTACCTGTTCTATTAATGCATTCTGCCAAATGCGAAAAAGCATGAGAAATGTTTTGTCTCTAGCACCGAAAGAAGTAAAAAAATGTTTTTCAGTCTCTGTGGTAATTTGAATAGCATTAGGAATTACACGAGCAGTTTTCTCTTTGGTCATGCTAGTGACATCCCGGCAGCGAATCAAAAGCTGAAACATTTTCAATAAGTTACATTAGTAAAATTATCGCAAAAAATTTGTAAATTTTAATTACTATAATTAAAAACTTAATCTGGATATTTATTGTAACAGTAAATATGCTCAGAAGAAAATTGTCACATTTTTAGTATGTAAATTTGCATGAAAAAACAAGCTTCATTTAAAAATTCACACAATCTTTCTCCCACTATTACTATTAACTACTGAAAAGAGTAAAATAATGAACTTAAAATCTATACAATTGTTACCAGAAATGACACCAATGAAAGCTTTGAATAACAACATATTTCAGCTTTTTTAATCATTTTCATTGACTTTAAATGGGGAAAAATTTATAATTACACATGGGCTTTAGTCAAAAAAATGACCTTTTTCTGAAAATCTGGCCTTCGGATATGCACCCCTAATTATTCTATAGTATCATATACAGAAAAGACAAATCATTTTCAATTTCTACAAACTGTCAAAAATGAAAAATTATATAAAAGTGAAAACAAAGAACAAGATTCAAAAAAGATAAAATTTAGGTATAATTTTTAATTCTATTTCAATTTATGCCACTAACATTAACACACACAAATCAATGAATAATTTTTATGAATTACAAATTTATAATATAGATTACTTTTAATTTAATTTTTAAACAAATTATTTTAATTCTACCACTATAATTTCAAATTCAAATTTAAAGTAAATTTCAAATGTAAAGTAAAAATTAATTTATTTTAATCATTGTCACCATTTTGAAGAATTTAAATTGCAACTGGTGTTACAGTGAGTTCATATATAAATCTTAAAGATAATCTAAAAGTGGATTACAGGATCAACATAAGAAATTTTCAACAATTTCAGACTAGTACACTGAAAGAAGAGAAATAAAAATAAGCACAAAGTCATAATTTAATGTTATAAAAATATATAAATGACAACGGTGAATTCTCATATTTCAAATCGCCAGAAAAAGTGTATGAAGGAAGTTAAGCTGTAAAACAACAAAGAAAAGGTACAACTGCATAGATAATCCCTATTCCATTGTACATTTAGTAATGTTTTACATTCCACATCAAAGTCTTTAAGAAAAAGAGATAATGCCACTAAAATACAAAACATCTCTAGTTTTTACTACCTCTCACACAGAAAGAAATATATGAAACACAAATTCAAACATTTCACTCTGAAAAAGCCAAAAACACAATAAATTCGCTTCAAATTAGTCTCATATTAAAACAAGATTGAAAATATCAAACATTTTTTAAGAATTTTTTCCAGCAATTTCATATTAATTTATTGTAAAATATCTTCACTTCCAGGAAAAAAATATCAGCCTTTGGTTTTGGTTACGTGGGGAAGTATAAGGATTATTTTTTTTTTATTTATTTAAAATGACAAATTTAGATATTTACCTTTTTTATTATAAAAAAACACAAGCACTCTAACATTTTTCTTAAGTTCCATTAAAACTTCCCTTTGAACAAATGGATCTTAAACAATCATGTGCAACTAATTTTATGAACTTTAAAAAATAGTTTTTATGCAAACAATGCAACATTATAAAACTTTCACTTGAAACATAAAAATAAACCACCTCAAATCTGAGAACATCAGAGTAAACACAGTGACAAATTTTTATCACTCAGCAGGTGAGATAAGGAATGATAAGATCTCTTTAAATAAATATGTCCATAAAACATGATGTCAAACAAATGATTAAGCAACAGAAGGAACTAATGAATTAGACACCATCAAAATTAAAATGTTATCAGTTTAGCAATAAATGAAATTGTTATTATTAGTTAATGCAATTTTGGAATTTTGCTGAAATTTTATTAGAAATTTTAATTTGCAAATTCTAGCATGTTAAGAAAAAAGGCTTTAAAAAAAAGAAGGTGGGGAAAATCAAAAAAAAATTTAAACACTAAATTGGTTTTTTTTTTGTTTTTTTTTGAAAACTTATAAACTTTTTCTATTAGATACAAGCAAGTAAAAGTCAACCTCTTCCATAAAGAATTTGAAGGAAAATAGTATATATTAAGAAGTTTTCAACTCTCATTTTAATAAACTTTTCCTCAGAGCTAAACATTTCTTTTGTTGTTTTCAGAAACATTTTACCAATACTTCCAATAAGGCAAGAACTTGAAAATATTTCATTTGCAAGCAATTATAAATACCATCATTATTAATTCTATTTATAGCTTTTTTAAAACATGATGCACGATTATGTTTGCATTTTAATGAAAATTACAAAATTAAAGAAAAAGAATGAATATTTAAAAACTAATGATGCTTTTTTTAAATAATAATGTTTATCAAATAGAGCTCTAAAGCAAATAGAACAAAGCAAGATCAAATTTATACTTACAAAGGTTTCCCATCGAAATATATTGGCATAAAAACAAATATAGTTTTGTGATACATAAAGTCTTCCATGGACAAGAATATCCTTTTGTAATGCACAAGAATAATCTGAAATATAATTGATAGCATTTAAAAAAGGAAGGTAAAACTTCCAATCATGTTTATGATTGAATTATAAAAAAATCTCTTCAGTCATCTTAATCTACAAGCTTAAAGTTAAAACAAATTTATGATAGCATTCAATTTCTATATTTGAAAAATAATTATTTAAATTACTTACATTTAAGACAAGAAAATGAAGGAAAGCTATTTTCGATCACTAAAAACATTTTTACTGTCAAAATAAAATTCTCTTTTCTGATACAAGGCTAATAAATTTAACTAGGATACCAAAAAATATCAAATTTGTTATTTTAAACAAAAGCTTCACTACTATTAGAACAGTAGAATCAGGGCGTTGACATATTTCTAACAATGGAAAAAAAATTGCTGAAATTTCTTCATGATGAAGTTCATAAAAATTTAAAATATTTTTTTTCCAATGTCTTTAGATTACTCTGAAAGAGAGATGGAGAAAATATCTTCTGCTCTGCAAGAAGCCTTGAAGCAATATATTTTATAGTAAAAAATCAAAACTATTTCAAAAATGAAGCGATCAAACAATTTCCAAAATGGAGGAACAAATAGAAAATAATCCGATAATTTCAAAAATGGTACTTTCAGTTGCATTATTATGATAAATAATAGTAATTTGCATAGCAAGAAGAATCAATAGTAACACAAATGTTACTTACCAACAATTAAACGTTCAGAATCTGGAAGGTCTTTAAAAAGTCTCTTGAAATCTTCACTTCGAGATTTATAAGTTGGATTTAACATCTGAGAAATATTAAACATTTTTATATTAAGTCAACATATTTTTTCATTAACAGTAAAATATTTTTTTACAAATATAAAAAGATAAGTGCTTTAAAATTATAAATAAGTTAATACCTTTTAAAATCAATTGTGGAGCAAAATAAAACTAATAGCTTACCTAACCAAATTTAGATAACAAAACATTAAAACCAAAGCTCAGACTGTGCAGTTTTACAGTTTAGAGGGTTTATCCTAAAAATATTAAGTGCACCATACTATGCCTTCAGGATTATAACTATTTTTGATAATATACAGTGGAATATAATGGAGGTACTAAGCCTTAAAATAATAAAGTTCCTAAACAATAAATTTTGTTACTTGTCCTTCTCTACTTTATATTCAAAGTTAAAACAGGAAAGAACAATAAAGCAGTCACATTGTTGGACCAAAAATTCATCATTCACAAAATAGACAGCTTTTGTATGCTGTATTTCATGTTGCATCAATCAAATAAATTCTCTTTTCTCTCCTTCTTCCATACCGTTGGGAGGGGGAGGGGCATAAGAAACTAAACTAGCTAAGGGATTATTTAACTGCCGAAACTTGTGTTTTTAGCATAACTTACAAACCTAATGGGCTTCAAAGAATTTTATAACAATAAATAAATATTCTTTCTAAAAAAACAATAAATACAATAACTTTTTTGTCATAAAAAGTAATGGAGATGAAAAATATCTATTTCCATTACTACTGGTACATTTATACATTATTTATTCTAATAAGTTTTCATTTGAACATCTTGATTTATATGTATTTTTAACTGCAAAATGGAAAAGAGTAAAAAAACATAAATCTAAACATGAATAGTTTTATCTCAGAGAGAGAGTTTACATCATTCTCTACCTTTACCTTGGGCATTAAATTTCTATCAAAAAAGGCAGGGAAAAAACTAAGTTTGCAAATCTTCAGTAAGTTTAATCAGTTGCTAGCATGTTTAGCAACAGATTAAACTCACTGCAAATAGTTTTATCACTTCTCTTCTTCTTCTTTTTTTTTTTTTAAATACCTTCACTCATGCCTAATATCCTTGATCAAGTGATTTCTGTACAAAACACGATCATTTTAATTTTTTAATACTGATTATTACATCAATTTACATAATATTTTAATTATCTTATAGGAAGTTTCAATGAAATGAATATAAAAGCTCTACACAACTTGAGATAGAAGTGAAACTTGATTTCACTCATCTTCAGAAGCCTTTATCAAGTGATTTCTGTACAAAATGCTATTATTTTAATTGTTTAATACTGATTACTATATTAATTTATGCCGTATTTTAATTATCTTACAGAAAGTTTGGATGAAATGAATATAAAAGTGCTACATATCTATTCTACTACTACCACTCTCTAAAGCTTGAGATATAAGTAATAGTTCTAGTTGATTTTTTTTCATCAAATTCTCTCACTTGAAGAGTAAAAAAATAATTAATAAAAGCATTTCTAAAGAAAAACTAATATTTTATTTTATGTAAAACACTTTTGTTCTTTCTTATTGCAATAAATGATTAAAATTGATGCAGATTTAATCAATTTAGCTACTTAACTAATTTGAACTCCTAAATATACTTTCAGATATTCAACATAGAAGTTAAGTGCATATATATTAAATAGATCTTCAACAAATTAATTTTAATATGCTGAAAACTTAACTATGTCTTATACCTCCAAGTGCCAAACCAATTCTTTCTGTTCTCAGCATCCAGTTCCAAAGTTGCTAGCTAAAATGTACTTATAGAATTCCTTAAGGCTATATTATTTTTTTAAATCAAAAATAATTAACTGCACACCAAAAATTAAGGTTTGCCCACTTTATAAGGTTATTCCTCAGAGGTTAATGTTATTAGATCAAAATAACAGGCCACTTGGAGAATTATTTCCCTCCATTCTAGTCAATTTCCTGTTTCAAATCTCTAAAGAGGTAGAAGATTTAAAACTTGGAATAATTATACCTTGGATATGAAGAATAACTCACTGTACAAATATAAATAAAAACAACAAGAAAAATGTATTTCAAATTTAAAGATACTAACATTATACCATGATGATTTCTTCTTCTCTTTTTTCTCGCCACTCTTTATTTTTTCAGATTTAACAATTTCTGACTTTGAAGAAATGATATCGGGTGATTTTAGTGGTCCCAAATCAATCGATTTTCCAGATTCAGAAGACCGACTTAAATTACTTATGTTATCAGGGAACAAGGAACTTTCTTGGCTGATGGAGCCTGGAGATATGTTACTCCCTGCATCTACAGATGCGTATTGATTGTCAACGTCTTTCTCCGAAGATTCTTTGGGATTTGATGCATTTTGCAAAGAGTTAACAGAACTGCTGGCAGAATTCAAGACAACTGAAGGTGTCAGTGAATGAGTGCTTTTAGCCTCACAACTTTTTAGAGATCCGCCTTCCTTGTCGGAACTAGCACTAGGACTACTTCTGTAAATAAGGAAATAAAATTAATAAGAGAAAAAGATATTTAAAATTATCCATCTAAAAATAACAAACCCTATATAGAACCCCGAGAATTCGAACTAACTGTTGCAGACATTTGTTTGGATTCCGAGGAATTCAGATCACCAGGGAAATTCGGTAAAATACTCGATATACCAAATGCAGTAGAGTATTGAGTCTGGGTGTTCTGTGATAGCATATGGAAAGAGCATGCAACAATTCGCACTGTACAGTGACAAATAAGTTGAGGATAAAAAGAAGATATCCGAGTTTGTTTCTACTAATTAAGGTGTTGTATTCATACTTAAAGGCCAATTTGAGTACTTCTTTTAAGATAGGAATAAACATTAGTTTTGTTTCTGATTCATAATTGTTATTTTCCTTCATTTTTCTGTAAAAATTTTTAAAAGATGTTCGGATTATACGAAATTTCAGATTCCTGGGGTTCTACTTTACTAATTTAAAAATGCACATAAACTATCTATATGAGTGTCAAGTTCATAATTTAATAATAAAATATTTTTATGGCTGAAAATATCACTAACCTACTAACTATGAAAGTTAGCTACGAAAATCACTCATGGGATGTGTACATAAAAGTAACGAGTATGCCATGCAAATGCTTATATTTTAAATTCTACAAAAGAATTAAAGCACAGCAATGAACGCTTACATTTTTATTTCAAAAATTAATAATTTATTGCAACAGAAATTCTCATCAAAAATTCTAACACAAATTTTCGTTTCATAAGTTTTCCTTTCTGTCACAAAGCAAACAGATCAGTAAATGACATTTTTGTAACTTGTAACTAAAATCTGAAATTTCTAATAGTAAATGGTAATTTTTTTACATTTAACTCAAGGAAATAAAACTTGGTTTGACACATTTAAGCATTAAATGAAGTTAACTGGTTAAAAAGTATTGAAATTTTTATTGCCAAAAAGTAGCTTTAATTCAACAATGAAGAATTCAGCTTCAGAGGTCAATTTCTAAAATAACATTGGAAGATATATGTAAAATTTAATTCAGCATAATGGTGACAATAGTGGGGAAATAATGAAAAATAATGTGTCAAAAGGAAAAAAAGGTTATAACTCTCTGTAAATAATAAAGCAGCTTTAAGCTGGAAAAATTTAATACTATTCTGAGAAAAAGTCTTCAACTTGAAATAACAAGTGCTAAAGTGATACTAATTTTAAAAAATCTCTGCATATATAAACAAAAGTAATTTTTAAAGAAGAGTATTTTATATCTTAGAAGAGGATTAAAGCTAAAAAAATACTATGCTTCTTATAAAATGGAATAGTAAATAATTAGAGTATAAATTGTCCTTTTACTTGTTTCAACTTTGTAAAAATGTCACAATCCTTGGTTTATCAATTTCTTGCTATTATTTAAACAAAACTTAAAAGATATAGTATGTTCTCGGATTCCGAAACCCTCCGAGCTTTTGCGCATGCGCCAGTCAGTGTTATTTTCATCAAAATAGGGGAAAAGAGAAGAATGGAAGAGGAGATGTTTACATTCTACTTAGCGTGATCTAACAAAGAACTCCGGAAATGCGTTCATCTGACTCACTGGCTGGCACCCCTTTCCGGTGTACAAACGTCCAAGCGTGCTAGTCTCGGGATAGTAAAACGAACAATATCTTCTTAATCAAGTACTTAATTGTTGAAAAATAAGGAACAGGAGAAAATTAACCTGGCAAACTGCAACTAGCTTTGATAGATTGAACACGAGTGGAGGAATTCACTTCGTGTCCTGAAAAGCTAATTGTACATCTGGATTTATCCATTTAACACAGGGCTAGTTTTTTTATAGGAGAGCATAAAAATATGAATACTTATCAGGAGTATTAACAGACAACAGAAGATTTTTATTAATATAGAATCAATACTACCCATAGGATTTTGCTATAAATATATCTGAATTCTTTTCATATACTTTATTAATTCTAAAGTTATAGAATACCATAATTAAAGAACTGAAAGTATTATTAAGGAATCCATATGCTTACCCTTATGATACACAGATAATATATCGTTGTCGTTCAGGCAGAAATCACTAAGTCCACAAAAACCGTTTGATGGACTACTGCAGTCAATTAGTTTGCAATTTATTATTTTGTGATAGGAAACCTGTTATCTAAACATCAGTAAATTACCCACAGGAGCAAGAAATTTGTAAAATAATTTTTGCTATTTATCATAATGACTCAAAATTAATTAAGTTTATATTGACCACATCTCGAAACTATAGTTTTGGACTTAGTGACTTCTGCCTGAACGACGACAATATGACTATGTTAAATGAATTGGAATAGGAGAAAGTTAAGAATCCAATTCCATGTGATTTCTAGATTTTCATATGAGTTATAAAATTAAACTCTAATATCTAAACAACTTTGTAATTCTTAAAATATTTTTATATACTTCAAAGGTTATGTATAAACCTACCTTTTTTGGAGAAAATATAAAAAAATCTGAAACATGAATACTTATTTCCAGCTAACAATATTGTAAAAAAAAAAAAAAAAGACATCCACTGTTTAATTATTAATGCATCAACACACCCTTAAAAGGCACATTAGTGTATTAAAAACTATCTTTACTTGCATGATTGACTTAAAATAATTTTGATTCTCACCTAGGTATATTACCATCCACAACAGAAATGTCTTGCACTGCATTATCAGACTGATTTAATTGCAAACTTGAAGAAGATTTTCTATACAAATATAAAAATAAGCATTACTGTTGATAAATTACAAACCTCAAAATTATAAAAAACTGAACATGACAGTTACAAAATATCATATGTACACATTACTAATAAAGAGTTACAGGTCATTAATAGTTTAAAACAATGTTTTGGTGTTTTATAGATGAAAATAAACTATTTCAAGTGCAAATGAGGACTCACTAGATTGCATTTATTAAGTTCAAATAATAATTTCAAACAATCAAATATAATTTACTACATAAATTAGTTAAAAAATATGTACAATAAAAATAAAGCACAACTTTAAAAAATATTCATATCTATATATATAATTCTCTTAGGTGGCAACAAAAAAGGGCTGAATTTCTTAATCGCCGTTTGGCAACAGCTCGCAAGTTTGGTTTGTTTACATTGGTGGAAAGTCTGAGACGATTTTTTTTTTTTTTTTTTGAGTTAAATAGTCTGAAAAAAAAAAGATTAAGTGTTGCAGTTTCGATTAGGCAAATGAATGAATGTCTCCTGAGAAAACTATTGTACCTTTCTTGATTAAATTGTAATTGAAGTGAATCTGTATACATATGGGAAAGCTTTCTGAGCAACATAATACGAGTAAACTTAGGATCTTATCAATTTTAAAAAGCTAAAAAACCCTAATTATTATAGTTTCAATTTTGAATAGTTAATATGAGCATGTTTCAAGCTACTTTTCTCTTAAAATGGTCCTTTTATAGGAAAAAGGTTATAAAATGGGTTATATCATCTGTTTAAAACATAATTTACTGAGGTTCAACACATAAATAACTGCCCAGAGAGAAAAGTTATGTCTTTCTTGGCCAAATAATAGAGTGGAGTGAGATAATAGTAATTGGAGTGAGAGTGAATGCATGTAGGGGGGCTTTTTCAGCAACATTTCATTGAAAATAGGGCATGTTTAATATTTTAGTGGAATGAAGTTAAAGCAAATAAAACTGTTGAAGTTATTGTCAATTGTGTATGGAAAGAAATTTAAATGACTGATTTCTGATTGATATAAATAATTTTTGATTTTTAAACATCTTAGAGTTATATAAATTAGCATTCAGATTTCCTTCTAAGATTTACATATATATCTCTGTGCTACCAGAAGATTTTAATTTTACTAATTGATGAAAAATTAATTTTAGCAGTTCATGCTTTTTCAGGTAATTTAAATTTACTTTCAGTAATTAATGTATTTATAATTCCCTATTACTAGCAGAAATGCACAACTGTATGGCGAGCGAGCAAAGCGAGCTAGGATCACGTAGTGATCCCAAAAGAATCACATGATTCTTCGGTAACCCCCTAGTTTAAAAAATAACACTTAGAAACTTCAAAAAATAACTAAAAATTCAACTGAAGTTTTTACAAAGACATACAATTACCTATATCATTCAATTATGTAATATATATGAATATAGAATAGGTTTTTGTTAAAATTCCTGTTAGATTAGACAGGAGATACAGTAAATTATAGCTAATCATCAATCACAGATTATAAATTCTATAAGTGACAGAATAAGTTAATACAATGATTAGAAGGCATTCTATGATTCTATGTGACACAACGTATTATAATGATCATAAAGCATTCTGTAAAACTGAAAAAAAATCTAAACAATGTAAAGGAGGAAATCAATTATTACTAAAGATTTATTAAGAATTAAACAGAAATCAGCAAGACTGTTTATGTAAAGCATGTATTATTTCTCCGAAAATCCGTGAAATGTTGAGCAGAATGCTGTTAAATTCAAATGACATTGCAAGTCTTTGGTAACAAGGAATTACAAAAATCACAAGAAATAAAATTTTTCATGGATTTCGATCGCAAGCAGAATTGTTCAAATGAATATTTCATTCGTTTTTCCTTAGTTAACAACGTCAACTTAAATTGTTGCACTTTATATCCTTTTATACATTATATTTCAAAATTATTTAGAGCCAATTCATGTAGATTTTAAGTACATTTAACTATGTAATAGTACTTAGTAAAAAGGCTAAAAAATTATATAATAATTATATCACAAAGCGTCAATCATGAAATTTAAAAGTCAAAGTCATGCCCAATAATTGCGAAACTCATGAAGTAATGAAAATAGTAGGTATAATACATTTTTTTAAAATTAAATTAAATACCTACTTTTGACTACTTAGTGAAATGGAATCATCCGATACGTGATTTGCATGCAAACTTTTACTGAGGTTCTGAGAAACATACTGTTTGGATGAAGAATAACGATCACTTTCATTTTCGGAGGCAGAAGCCTGATTATCCGAAATTACATGTCTAGAACCCGACATGATGCAATATTCAAACCACAGATATTGCTAACAATTAAAATTGAAACAAAAGTTTATTTTTCACAACCAGTATAAGAGCATAAGGTTTCTAGAAAGCAAATTCTGAAAGGAAGTTTCATATTGTAGGTAAACATTGAACCTTAAGCTCAAGGAAATAAAAACAAAAACAGCTGTTGCCATTATCAGATCGTCAATGATATGACTAGGTATATGATAAAAATTTAGATTGGTTGATTGACTTTTATGCCGTAACTAAAGTGAAAACAAGACTAGTCGACTGTGTGAATCTTGAAACGTAATCCAATCAAAAGGAGATATCCGAGGACACCACATAACAAGATCCTATGTTGCCGAATGTTCACTCTCTTGACTCATCTAGAAAAAAAACTGCTATAGTTTTAAAAAATCACACCCTAAACCTTAGATTTATTTTTTTCTAATTCAATGTTATATAACAAATAAACAACCCCCCCTCTTTTCTTATCACTCAGGCTTCTCAAATTTTCTATAAGCTTGAATGGGAGTTGTATTAAAAAGAGATTAGGGCAAAAAATCCTATTTTACTTAACAGAATTCATTAAAACATTGATGCATTGAAATAAAATCTTATATAAATAAGATGTGATTACAGGGAAAGCACTTGAAACTGATACAATTTCAATCCAGGCGACAAATATTAACCGAACTTATAAGAATCTAAATTCAGATTTACACACATAGAAAAAAAAATCCAAAACTGACCTTCTTTCTGAAGAAGACCTCAATCGCAATAGCGTTAAAATGCTCAAGCTGAAAGGGGGTGTGGGTCTTGGATCCTGTGTATCTCTAATTTGCAGTAAGTACATTCTTATTCAGCACTCATTGCTAGTCGACCAGCTACCCTACCCAGCTAATCAATCAAAATTCAAACCACGGAAGGAAAGAAATTCGGAAAATGCGTTTATCGCGCTTTAGAAGACAGTTCACAAGAGACGTATATTTCCGGAGCTGACCGCTTTCGGCGTGTCTCTGACCACAGTTGAAATGCGTATTATCCGCTTATGCACTAAGGATAGTCAAGGTCGACGTAGAATACGTGTGAAACGCTCAGTTAAAAATACATTATTTGAACCCTAATGTTCTCAATTGTTTCTACTAGCAAAACGTAGTTATAGCAATACGTAATAT
>BGPR01000539.1:91031-187843 GCA_013235015.1 Araneus ventricosus
AGAATTATGAATTAGGGTTCAAAAGTAATTAGTTTTAAAATATGGACAAACCGCATTATTTTATTCAACAAACATTGACTGTTTTTTTAATTTGATTGTTTATAAACAGTTTAAATTTCACATTAAGAAAAGGATGAAATAGTTTTTTAAAGTGAGTCTCCTATATTTTAGTAAAAAGATAGAGAATTTTTTCAAAAACTTTTATATAGAGAAGACCATCAATTTACAAAAATTTTACAAATCACAAAAGATAGGATCTGTCAAAGTTATAAAATCAAGCAGGTATCGCCTTCTTAGGATTATAAATCGATTAAAATGACAAAGATCAAAACCAGATATACTATAACTGCTATCACAGTCGCTAAAGTTATTGCGTACATTGGGCAAGCACTTTGCAATGTTGACTTTTTTAACTTTGTAAGCAATTACTATTCTCCTATGTTACTGAGATTTATCGCGACCTATACAAGGTAAATCCACTGATGGAGTTTGCTGCACTCATGAGCTAGAAAGCCAATCAAGAAAAAATCCGATCGATAGGTAAAATCCGGAACACTATGCCCGCACTTTCAATTTAAATGATTCAACGGCCACTTACGCATACATTTATAATCTATCCATGATTGAATCACACCTTTAACAGTAATATCTGCCACTGGTATTTGTGATTTTATGTACTTTTGTAGGATGCATAATTCAAGATATTTTTTTATAACAAATATTTTTGCTACTCATTATTTTAAATATCTGTTCTAAATAAGTGTGATTTCAACTTTATTCACCTTAATTTCAAAATTTCATTAATATGGACGAGTTTCTGGTTTGTTTATTTACAGTAAAACCTGAATTTGTCTGCCTGCACTGTTAGTTGTCCTTGATTTGTTATTACAACCGGGAAATGATTATACAGGATGTAAATAAACAAGAAACCTGTCCATATGAAAGTGTTATAAATTAAATAAAAAATTGTCATTTGTTTTATCACACTTTCTTAAAATATTCGTGTTTTCAGTTCAATGTACTGTCAATATATGGTGCCTGTGGACTGCGAAACCTATTTTAAACACTTCCGAACGCAAGTTAATCACAAGTATCCCCATCAAGCGCGAAGCCAACATGAACACAGTTCACTATTCAGAATCTCCTTTGCAGTGAATCAAGATCCATCGTTTCCGTTCCATCGCAGTCAACTAAGCCCTGTGAATATTTGTTTCTGAAGGTACAGGATTTTATAGTTATACAAGAGCTGTAAACGATACCCAGATAGTATGTACACTTGCAGCAAGTTTGATTTTCTTGATATTAGCTTCGCGACAAACTCTGATCGACAGCCCTTTCCAAACAGGAGGGGTCATTATTAGATAAGCAAAAAAGTTGGGAAACTATCATGTGCTAAGTGGTAAAAGCATCTGATTTTATAGTCATCTACTAGACCTGTCTTTCTTTTATTAATTCACAATCAATGATAATGATAAAACAAACTACCTTTTTATACAAAAAATTTGACAAATCTCTCCATCTTTTACTAAATGTAGAACTCGTACCTTTAAAAAAAAGTATATATCGTTTTTTCTAAAAGTTGAAATTTTAATGTCTATAAACAAAATTAAACCAAAAACAGTCAATGTTCCGTTGAAAATACTAGTCTTCAGCATTTTGTCCCATTTTAAAAGATTACTTTGAACCCTAATTTCATAACGATTTTACAAGTGAAAACGTAGTTATTAGCGAAAAAATCGCTCTCTTTTGACTAAATCATATTCTCAATCAAAATTTTAAAATTAATGAAGTCAAGAAAACAGTTTAAATAAATCGTATAGATGAACGATCTATGTTGGATTTTGAGGTGGCAGGCACGGTCATTTGACGAATGAATTATGCGGAACTTATAAACACTCTTTTATTCTACATTTAGCTAACGTCATAAATCAATGATAATTTGTGAAAAACTAACCCTTTATAAAAAAAAAATTTTGAAACATTTTCCATCTTTATTAAATATAGAACTGCACATTAAAGAAAACATATATCGCCTTTTTAATAGATGAAATTTTAATGTTTATAAACAACAAAATTAAACCTAAAAAACAGTCATGTTTAATTGAAAAATCTAATAAATTAAAATCTCGATGTATGTATGTGGAAGCCTATCTTCTCATCGACGCTGAACGATAGTATTCCGAAACACCAAAGATGGAATAATCCAAGAATCCATTTTGACTCATTTAAATCTCCGAAATTTTACTTAGTAAAAAAAAGTATATTAAAAACAATCCCTACAATACTTAACTTGTGGCGCACCTAAACCTTTCATTGTTTTAAACATTCAATCTCAGGTATTGTTTCATTCTGAAGCAACATAACAAATGCAATGTGGATTATAGCCATATATGCTAGGTATCTGATTAACAGAAAAAAAAAGCGAAAAATAAACTGCTCAAATGGGTTTTACTAAAAATGTTGTTTTCCTCCGTGAGATTTTATCAGATCCCTTAGCAATGCAGACCATCGTCATGCGTATATATAATTGATAAAATAATGAAAATATGGATCCTCGGAGCAACGCAGGAATACCTCTGTACTAACATTCAAACAAAAAATACACTTCCTGGAATGATAGGATCCATCACATACTAGTAAGACGACATAACTATTTTTGTACAAAAATAACGGATAATTTTTTATTATTCTTTTCCGATTCTCAACGATTTCTGATGATACTGGAATGTTGAAACCAAGTCTTCTCCTTATTTATTTTAGGAGAGAAGTTAGGTATGTCCGTAGTGTCCTCACTCACCTCCGCCATGGAAGAAGGATAGAAGAATGAGTTCACTAGATGGGTAACTGTAATCCAATACCAGATAGCCCTGTGAAACGCCGGCCAGCAGCTTAGTAATAACTTACATTTACCATCTTTGCAAAATAAACACTTTTAAAACCCTCATAATTATTCTAATAGCAAAAAGTAAGTTATTGAGAAAATCGCTCTCTGTGTTTTCAAATCATGTCTCAAACAAAATTTAAAAATTAATGAAATCAAGAAAAGTTTAAAATAAAATCGTATGCGCTGATCTATTAGACAATTTATCTTCTCTTGGAGTCTATCTGGCCGAGTGGTTTTAGAGCACCAGTTACCGCCGATAGCCGCGAGTTCTTAATCTGAGGCTGTGCCTGTATTCCTTTGCCTATAGCGGTAATGAGTTTGACGACAAGCTTGCTGCAAGTTCGTCGCGTGGTGACTTGAAGCTTTCACGTTAACGTGTTATCTTGTCAAGCTTCAGAATTTGTCACAGTCAAATTTGTTGAAGCTCTGCAGATTTTGCAGAAAGATTGCTGCAACCTTTCTGCAAAAAACTATCTGGGAAGATAGTCTAGATGTTCAATTCAGTTCTTACAGGAAAGAATAATAATCTATTAGAATCTATCTCTCTTCTCAAGAGTCTAGCTGCTGTTGAGTGGGTTAGAAGACAGGTTTAGGGAAGCGGAGGTCGCTGTCTCTAATCCGAGGCTGTGTCTGTACTCTGTTTTAGCAGAGTTTGAGCGGCAAGCTTGTGAAATTTTGAATTTGTGGCGTGCTAACCTGTTTATGTCTCTCTTATGCTTTAAGTTGCAGATTTGCAGAGCAAGATTGTGAACAAGGCAGTCATTTGGTATTCTGGGACGCCACTTTTCCGCTGTTAACGTGGAAAATTGACGTCTCCTAACCCAACGGTAATTAAGAATAGTCCGTTAAATTGCTATCTGGGTAGTATCATTGGTTTGTGGATTTTTGATACTGCGTAGTAAATAACAGTTCATGAAATATTGTCATCCCTAATATTGCATAGAAAGTAACAGTTCATCAAATCTGTGGATTCAATTTTCGCTGATGGTCCATCCAAAATGAGGAAGAATTCTACCGTTGTTATTCAAGAAAATATTTATGCTTGAAACCAGCGGTTGTTATGGTAACAGAAAACCTTGATAAATGAACTGCCTCATTTTCTATATTACACTACTTAGAATTTCTTTTAAATTCATCAAAATGCGATCCGAAAAAAAACAATTATTTTTCAAAATAATCCGAAAAAAAACAATTATTTTTTCAAATAATTATTATTCAATTTCTTTTTTGCTCACTTTGAACAAACATTGAAACAAATGTTAAAGAAAAGGGATGAAAATTTTATTTTTTATGTTTTAAAATATTGTATTTTTGTTAGAGAAAATTTTGGTTTACATGGAAACGTAAAGAATTAATATCAACTAAATTTAACGTTTGAGTGATCTTAACAGACTTTTAGTTATCTTATTAAGAGTCTGATAACATCTGCAGTTTAAGTTTATTTCAATAGTCAGTGAAAATGTTTATTTCTTTTTTAAAATGTAAGAACACAAAACCATTTCTAAGAAAATATCAATGCTTACTTCAATGATACTGTATTTATGCACTAGTTCCTTGAGCGTTATAGTTTTGCTGATATGCATTCTTCATTAAGTGATCAAATCTAAATGCCTGAATTGCATTGCTTTTGGTAGCTCTTATACCAATTGCGAGCTGAATTTTAATAAATGCTATGAGACAAGAATCCACTAATATGTGTTACAAACCTATGATGCATCCCGACACGTTATTAACGAGTTTGAAGACAGTACTTCTAATAATAATAGTAGTCTCAGGCATTGAATTATTTCCAAATTCCACCGTCACATGCTAGACAGTGTGTTTTATCACAATATCCTGTGTGTGTGCTGTGATTTGTAAAGTATAATTTTTTTAAATAAAATTCTGATTTATATACAGGTTTTTATTTTCATTCTGAACTTTAATGGATAATAATGAGACTCTTATTTATTTTCCAAGCTGTATGATATATTTGAATTAGATCTATAATTTTATTTTTTAAGAAAAACAGTAAAGTGTAAGTTTTATGTTAGTTAAATTTCCTTTATATTTGGTATGAAAAGGCCCAAAAATGTTTTTGAATATCACACCGATAACGTCCAAGACATTTAAAAATTGTGAAAAAGCACCTGATTAATTTCGAATAGGTGTTAAATTTTTGTCCTTATGCTTTGATTTTGCGAAGTTTGCAAAAAATTGTCTGTAGAAAAAAAAATTCAATAACACTTTACTTCGTAGCTAGCGCATTTTCGTAAAATTGATAGAAAAAAAGTTTGATCGTTTTTACTTTCTAGTACACGAAGTATACAAAGAGAAAGTATTATAATCGTCGATCGTAAATTTCAACACGAGATTTTGATTAATCTCCACGTTTTAGACCTCCCTGAGTCCGAAGAACACAATTTTGGAATTTTGTTTGTGAACACGGTAACTCAAAAACGGTTAAAGCTAGAAAGGCGAAATCTGGTGTATGGACTTTATACAAAATTAGTATATATCAATCAATTTTTGGATAAAGTCCGTAAACGGGAAATTTGTCTGTTAGGGTTCATATGAACACGATAACTCAAAACTCAATAGCTAGATAGATAAAATTTGGTACACAGTTTCAAAAATTAGGAATGTAAGCCCGTATTAAGTTTTGGATGAAATCCCTTGAAGCGTTGACTGTCGGTCGGTTTCTGTAATCGCATGCTTGTGAACACTATAATTCCCAAACGCAACGACTTAGATAAATGAAATTTGGTATGTGGTCTTTTAACCTTAATTGCCCAATTTTCGTTTCAATCAGGTAAAAAAACTCTAATGCCCCTGAAACTCAATATGCCATTACTTTTCGATAAAAAAAATTATAAATAAAGAATTAAATTTAATTTTGAAAAATTCGCGACTGGATGCTCTTCCTGGACTATAGCATCAAAGTTTCAAATTTCAGGTGAATTAAATTTCCGTTTATTATAATATAAGATAATCTCTTGCGTACTAAATAAAGGTTATATGAATAAGCTATTTCTTCCGACATTTAGTGCATTGGTTTTCTAAATGCAATCTTTAGTTTGAGGATTATTAATTCGCCCTCTTAAAAAGCATATATAACTAGTTGCAGTACAAAAGGCTTGAAGTATATTGCTTTATTTAAAACATTATTCAGGGGTTAAGAAGGTTATTTATAATCCTTCATGTGTATTAATTATTGCTGGCTATTTTGGAATATAGATTATTATGTGACTATCTATATAATAAATGTTTATGTGCATACAAAACGGATTACGCCAGTTAAGCTCCGTTTCTATTTGTGATCGGCTCTTTTTTTTACTTTTTGCTGAATACTAAATCAAGAAACAATATGAAAAGTTTTATAGTGCCATCAGAGATTAGTAAAATATATATAAATGGAATTGTACTTAAACCTTAAAATTAAGGAAATAATTTTTACATTCGTAGACTAATATGCTGACGTGTAGACTGAAAATAAATTGAAATCAAGAATATAAAAAAGACAACTAATAATATGAAGACCAGCCAATATTTAAAATACAACTATTAATAAACATCAAATAAATTGAAGTCACAGAGACATCAAAAGAATATCAACTTTCATGCAACTTCAATGATGTTCATATTTTTAGAAACTCACGACATGAAAAATAAGTAATATAGCCTTCAATTTTTTGTCCCAACGGTCTGGCATTTGTCTAGTCTAACGGTGTTTATTTTTGTCATGGACACGGGCAATATGCAGAAAGAGGGCTCTCGAAGACATAAAGTGTAATTTTGTCACACGACAGGTGTTATCTCCGAAAGCAGTAAACCTAGTTTGAATAGGTTAAAAGCTGAATAGAGCGGATTCTTGCGGTTAGTGCGCCCCTCCAAGGGGGTTGCAGACTGTCCACAGCTCAAAGGGGGGAAGAGACTTGATCTGCTGCGCTTTTGGGAAAATCTTCTGTTGGGAGGAAGACACTTTCAAAATAGATAAAGGTTCTACAGCCGCTCGCTTTTCGAATCGCTTTAGAAAGAAGACCGAACCACTCAGAGGGTTAAAATGGAACAAAATGTAAGTTATTACTAGCTGCATGGCCAGGCGTTTCACGGGCTATCTTGAATGTAACAATTTACCCCATCTAGTGAACTCAATTCTTCCATGGCGGAGAGGTGAAGTGAGAAAAATTGACACATGCCTAACATTCTCTCCTAAATAAATAAGGAGAAAAGAGCGGTTTTAACATTCCGTCCTCGAAAACGCGTTGAAATCGGAAAAATAATAAAAAAATTATACCGTTATTTTGTAAAAAAAATATTATATCGTGTCTTGGCAAAATGAATGGTCTATCCGATTCCGGAATTATTTTTGTCTGAATTTAGTACGGAGGGAAGGAGATATTCCTGCGTTGCTCGAGATCCATATTTTTTCATATGGCCCCGCCTCCAATTTATATACGCATGAAGCAAGATGCACTGCATACATGAGATCACAAATTAAAACCTCATGGAAAACAACATTTTTAGTAAAAACCTCATTTGAGCGATTTAATTTTTCCTTTTTCTTTGTATCAATTACCAAAACCCGCACACAACGCCATCCACATTGCATTGTTGTTGCTTTCAAGAATGAAACAGAAACATGTAATTAAATATTTGTTTAAACAATGAAAAAAGTTTGAATTGCGCCACAAGAATGAAAAGTATTGTTGTAAATTAGTTTTTAATTAATATCTTTTTTTACTAATTAAAATTTCGGAATTTAAATGGCCAAAATGGATTACTTGGATTATTTCCCATCTTTTGGTACTTTCGGCCGGCTTCTCCGTTCAGCGGTTCGTGAGAAGATAGCTTCACATACATACACGTCGAATTTTAATAGTGTAGACTAGCTGTATGACCCGGCGTTGCACGGGCTAAATCGAATAATACCTGAGGTCACGTGACACATGCCTAATGTGTGTTATAATATTGTTGAAGTGTATTGTATTAGTGTTTTCACCTCCTGCTTCAGCTAGGTGTAGATGAGAGGTCTTGTGATAAATTTGGCCATGAATTCTGTAGCAATACGCTCCTCTCCCTGTAGACGGTACAATCTGTGCAACCATTGAAGCACTGGTACGACCTTATGTTATTTGTGAAATGCACTGATAATTCATCGGAGAGCCATCCATCAATCCTTTCATTTCCATTGGATACACTGAAGCCTGCTCAATTATATTTCCATTATGACAACAATGAGTGTAAATTCCTCTGGTATTCTTTTCATCCCGGAAATACAACCCTCCGCATTTCAGACAGAGATTGTCCATTTCTCCACAGTTGTGTTCTTCAGTTCAGAACAGTTCTAGCTGTATAAAAAGTTTGTATCTGATGGTGATTTTGTCCTTCAATAACATTTAGACGGCGTTCTCTTGCATGTTGCAACATGGCTGATAATCAGCTATTTCTTTGTTCGTTTGTTCCTTCAGCTGTTCTCTCCTGGCCACGTTGTGCCATTATTACCAATCGGCTATTTCTTTGTTCTTCTGTTTCTTCGGCTCTTCCCTGCTGGCTACCTTGTCCCATTACTGCCAATCGGCTATTTCTTTGTTCTTCTTTTTCTTCGGCTCTTCTCTCCTGCCCACGTTGTGCCATGTCTGACAATCGGCTATTTCTTTGTTCTTCTGTTTCTTCCGCTCTTCTGTCCTGGCCACGTTGTGCTATAGTTGACAATCGACGGCTTCTTCAGTTTCAACAACTCTCCTTTCACGTTTTCTAATTGCCTCCCGTCTACTGGCAGCATCCCCTGTAATTCCTCTTTTTCTTTTAGGCATCGGAAAAAGCGAGAATTGAACAAAGCAAAAATAGTAACTTCCAAATATCAGCTTAAAATAGAAGCTTCCACAAATATTTAAACTTTATCAAATCAATGAATAATGATTAAAATCACCAAAATAACTAATCTATATCTTTCGGCACATAACTTTACAGGAACAAAACAACCCTTTTAATTTCGTTAAAATGATTTTGTTGGACGTTATATCACGGGATAAAAAAAAGAATTTATACACTTTCAACAATATATTTTTTTATTTCTGTCAGCGTCACTTTTTTATTGTTGTTGAACAATGTTCTTTAAAGTAAACGACTTCAACAATAAAATATATTTTGAATTGCGCTGTAACAATGAAAAGTATTGTTATAAAGTATCCGAAACAATGAAAAGCATTGTTGTCAATTAGTTTTTAATTAATATCTTTTTCACTAATTAAAATTTTGGAATATAAATAGCCGAAACGGCTTCCCTGGATTATTCCCCATCTTTTGGTACTTTCCGCGCGCTTCTCCGTTCGGCGGTTCGTGAGAAGATAGAAGGACATACATACATACATACATACGTTTGTTTACCTTCGAATTTTAATAGAGTAGATTTTTCAACAAACATTGACTGTTTTTTAGGTTTAATTTTGTTTATAAACGTTAAAATTTCATCATTAAGAAAAAGGCGATATAGTTTTCTTTAAAGTGCGAGTTCTATATTTAGTAAAAAGATGGAAAATGTTTCAAAATTTTTTTTATAAAAAGGTTAGTTTTTTCACTAATTATCATTGATTTATTGAATTAATAAAAAGAAGGACGGTCTAGGAGATGCTATCAAAAATCGGATGATTTTTTTAAAACAGAGACAAAGATTATCTCTTATATTGTGCTATCATCTTTGCAGCAAACTTGTATTGCAAACGTGCGGTGAATTTGTCATGACACTTTCACAGCAAGCTTGCATTGCAAGGAGGGGTGGCGCTAGTTATCTATTTTCGGCTTCGTGAACTTGTGGCAAACTCGTTTTGCAAGAGAGGGTGGCGATTCTGCATTGTTAGTTTGCAGCAGTTTCGCTTCAAATTTGACGCGTCAATTTTGCCATGACAAAATAATATCAAATAAAAATCAAACTTGCTGCAAACGTATGTGCTATCTGGGTTTAATCTTTTTTTATTAACAATTTAGAACTGGCAACATTAACATTATTATTATCGAATCTGCCGAGCTATCAATATGGCGATGTATCAAATCTTCTGTGTCATGATGTAAATATATATATATCAGTTAAAGTATTATGAATGTACGTGCTAAATGTAGAATAAAAAGGTGTTTATAAAGTTCCGCCAATTCATTCGTCCAAAATACGCGGCCTGCCACCTCAAAATCACAACATAGATCGTTCATCTATACGATTTATTTTAAACTCTTTTCTTGACTTCATTAATTTTTTAAAATTTTGAGTTGAGAATATGATTTGAAGTCAAAGAGAGAGCGATTTTCGCTAATAACTACGTTTTGCTAGTAAAATAAATTATGAAATTAGGGTTCAAAAGTAATTACTTTTAAAATGGGACAAAATGCAAGCTATTATTTTTCAACGAACATTGACTGTTTTTTAGGTTTAATTTTGTTTATGAACGTTAAAATTTCAACATTTAGAAAAAGGCGATATATACTTTTCTTTAAAGTGCGAGTTCTACATTTAGTAAAAAGATGGAGAATTTTCAAATTTTTTGTATAAAAAAGGTAGTTTTTTTATAAATTATCATTGATTTATTGAATTAATAAAAAGAAGGACGGTCTAGGAGATGCTATTAAAAATAAGATGTTTTTTAACCACTTAACTGAATAGTTTTCTTTGCTTTGTTTATCTAATAAGATGACTCCTCCTGTTTTGGAAAGGGGCTGTCGTTTTCATTCATCTAAGAAGGCATAGGATACTTAAGATGTTTAAGATCCTACACATTTTTTGTGTCAAATTATAAAGCTAATTAATAATTCAATTTTAGTTTATAAGACTAAAATTTCGATAATTCGATACACGAGTATTCTCGGACTGTTAAGTTAAGCGGTTAAAAACAGAGACAAAGATTATCTATAATCTTTGCAGCAAACTTGTTTTGAAATCGTGGTGTGAAGTTTGCCATAACAACTTCACAGCAAATTTGTTTTGTGGGTTGGTCGATTACGCTTTGTTACTTTTCAGGAAGTTTGCTGCAAAGTTACCGCATGAAGTTTGTCATGACAAGCTAATATCATTAAAATCAAACTTGCTGCAAGTGTACATGCTATCTGGGGACTGTCAAAAAGGTGTTATTCAATCATTGGTAAATAAATGTTCATAAAGTGTTTCAAAATTTTTTAAAAAAATATTCCTTTTTAACATACTTTTCCTGAGTTTTATCTTCTGTCAACAGATGGCGCCATGGAAGCCCAATTTGGTGCTTCTTTTAGAAGTTACGATTCCTCACTTATCGGAGTTTCATTTGTATTTCCTGCGAGTCACCTTTCTTGTTGTGATATGCGTTTTCGAATGGCTACAGCTCTTACCAAGATAGCAATTTTAGTTTGCAGCAACCTTGCTCTGCAAATCTGCAAGCTTGCAACAAATTTGACACGACAAGAGTGCAAGCGTAAAAAAAGTTTACGCAAACGACTTACGAGTCTATTCTGGTACCCCCGATTGGGTTGGGAGACGTCACTTTTTCCGCACGTTAACAACGGGAAAGTGACGTCTCCTTACCCAACCGGGGGTACCAGAATAGACCCCTTAGTCACCACGCATCAAAATTGTCACAAGCTTGCGGCGTCAAACTCATTGGAAACTATAGCAAACGCAGAGTACGAACACAACCTCGGATTGGAACCCGCGACCTACCGCGTCCTAAGTCTGTCACTCTAACCACTCAGCCCTAGACTCTGAGAGGAGAAGATAGATTGCGCTAATAGATCGTTCATCTATACGATTTATTTTAAACTGTTTTCTTGATTTTATTAATTTTTTAAATTTTGTGTTGAGAATATGATTTGAAGTCAAAGAGAGAGCGATTTTCGCTAATAACTACGTTTTGCTAGTATAATAAATTATGAAATTAGAGTTCAAAAGTAATTACTTTTAAAATGGGACAAAATGTAAGATATTATTTTTCAACAAACATTGACTGTTTCTTACTTTCTCGTATACGAAGTATACAAAGAGAAAGTATTGTAATCGTCAAAAAATTCGAACTCGAGATTTTGACGAATCTCCACATTTTAGGCCTCCCTGAGTCCGAAAAACACAATTTTGGAATTATGTCTGTCTGCGAACACGATAACACGAAAATAACACAAAAACTATTAGAGCTACGGGGATGAAATTTGGTTTGTGATCTTTACACATAATTTGTAGATTTCTATCAAATCTTTGACAAAACGCGTCCAAGGGAAGTCTGTCTGTCAGTGTTAATGTGAACGCGATAACTCAGAAACTTAAATGGCTCTTTGGATAAAATTTGGTACACATTTTTATCATCAGGAATGTAGGTTTGTATCAAATTTTTTGGACCAAATCCGTGAAAGGGTTGACTGTCTTTCTGTATAATCGCATACTTTTGAACGCAATAACTTCTTTAAAAATTACTTTGATAAATGAAATTTAGCATGCGGCCTTCTTACCTTAATGGCAGATTTGTGTCCAATTTTTGTGTCAATGGGTTCAAAAAACGGCGTTGAAATTCCAAATTTCGTTTTCTTTTTGTTACACCCAGCCCTATTGCTAATCACGCCGGCTTCTAATTCCACTTCCGCGTTGAACGACCTTCGGAAATCGTGGTATGGCGTTTCGCTTTTTTTTCTTCACTGCTTTAGGGGTTCTTGTTCTTTTTACTGCCATTTAGCTTATTTTTTTTCTACATGTGTTGAAAGTATACGACCGCTGGTTAGCATTAATTTTGTTTATAAACGTTAAAAGTTCAACGTTAAGAAAAAGGCGATAAAGTTTTCTTTAAAGTGCGAGTTCTATATTTAGTAAAAAGATGGAAAATGTTTCAAAATTTTTTTTATAAAAAAGTTAGTTTTTTCATAAATTATCATTGATTTATTGAATTAATAAAAAGAAGGACGGTCTAGGAGATGCTATTAAAAATCGGATGTTTTTTAAAAGAGACAAAGATTATCTCTAAGTGTGCTATCATCTTTGCAGCAAACTTGTTTTGAAATCAAGGTGTGAAGTTCATCATGGCATCTTCACAGCAAACTTGTTTTGCAAGTGGGCTGGTCGATTATGCTTTGTTACTTTGCAGGAAGTTTGCTGCAAAGTTGCCACATCAAGTTTGTCATGACAAGCTAATATCAAGAAAAATCAAACTTGCTGCAAGTGTACATGCTATCTTGGTATCGGTTACAGCTCTTGTATAAAGATTGAAAGTCACAATAACCGTTCGAAACAAATATTCACAGGGAAGCTTAGTTGACTGCGATCGGAACGGAAAACGATCGGATTTGTGATTCACTGCAAAGGAGATTCTGAATAGTGAACTGTGTTCATGTTGGCTTTCGCGCTTGATGGGGATACTTGTGGTTAACTTAAGCGTTCGGAAAATTGTTTAAAAAGTAGTTTCCGCTACAGGCACCAGATATTGACAGTACATAGAACTGAAAACACGAAATATTTTAAGAAAGTGTGATAAAAACAAATGACAATTTTTTATTTAAATATTTTTTCAAACACTTTACATATGGACGAGTTTTCTTGTTTATTTACATGCCTGTAATACATATTTCCCGGTGTAATGCTAAATCAATGGATCTTCAAAGCGGAAGTCCAACATACAGGCAGATAAATTCAAGGTTTTTACTGTAAGTAAACAAACCAAAAAACTCGTCCATATTTAATGAGAATTTGTAAATTAAAAGTGTGAATAAAAGTTGAAATCACACTTATTTAGAACAGATATTTAAAAATAACAGTAGCAAAAATATTTGTTATTAAAAATATCGTGAATTATGCATCCCTACAAAATTTCATAAAATCACAAATACCAGTGATGAATATTACTGTTAAAAGTTGTGATTCAATCATGGATAATTAAATGTACGTAAAGTACGTTTTAACCCTAATTTCATAATTTATTTTACTAGCAAAACGTAGTTATTAGCGAAAATCGCTCTCTCTTTAACTTCAACTCATATTCTCAACTAAAATTTAAAAAGTTAATGAAATCAAGAAAACAGTTTAAAATAGAACGTGTAGATGCACCCATCTATTAGCGCAATCTATCTTTCCCTATAAGAGTTCCGCTGGCTGAGTGGCTGAGTGGGTTGTCGGGGGTTCGAATCCGAGGTTTGTCTGCATGCTCTGTTTTTGCTATAGTTTGCAATGAGGTTGACGCAACAAGCTTGCGGCAAGTTCGACTTGTGGAGACTAACTGGTTTGCAATAACTTGTTGCAAGCTTGCACTCTTGCCGTGTCAAACTTGCTGCAAGCTTGTAGATTTGCAGAGCAAGATTGCTGCAACTTTGTCGCAAACTAAAATTGCTATCTGGGTTTGTTTACATTTAAGTGCCAGTACTACGTAATTCCGTGTAATGCTAAGTCAATGGAATCTTCAAAGCGGAAGTCCAGCATACAAGCAGATAAAGTCAATGTTTTTAATGTAAGTAAACGAACAAGAAAACTCGTCCATATTTTTTTGGCAAAGTTTTAGTTTGTATTTCGATCTTCTGTCAATAGTTGGCTTCATGGAAGCTCATTTTCGGTGCTTAGAAAAAAGATTGTTGAACCACAAATATTTCCTATCTTCATCTTTGCAGTCACACTTCCTGTGAGTCACCATTCGTTCCAGTTGTGATATGCGCTTTCGAATGATTACAGCTCTTGTATAACGATAGAAAGTCGCTATAATCGTTCGCATCGCCATAACCGTTCGAAAACAAATATTCACAGAGAAACTTAGCTAATTGCGATCGGAACGGAATTATCAGAATTATGATTCACTGGAAAGGGAATTTCGGACAGTGAACTGTGTTGGTGTTAGCTTTCCTTGTTTGTGGTTAACTTAATTGATAGGAAAGTTTTTTTAAAGTAGTTTTTGCTGCAGGCGACAGTATAAAGAACAAAAGACAAAAACTTTTACAGAAAGTAAAAGTAAATAAATAAAAACAAAATAAAAAACAAAATAAATAAAAATAAAATTAAAAGTGTGAGTGAATTCGCACTTATTTAGAGCAGATATTTAAAAATAACAATAGCAAAAATATTTGTTATTAAAAGTGCCGTGGATTGCGCATCCCTAGTTGCATCTACAAAATTATTGAATGAACTATGATAAAAGTAAATAAAAATTTGCTAGTAAAGAAATTTCACGTGTTAAGACAAATGTATTATCAGGAATTGAAATCATTGATCTTAAAATTTCACTGAATTTCCAAAATTATCTAATCTTTGTTATCATACTTCTCGTAACACCAATCGACTATCATGATTTATGATCGTTTAGCTCGACATATATCTACTTTCCCCCCTAATTTCTGTGCAAATATTTAATTGAAATAAAATTACTTCAATTTTGATATTTTTTCACGTTTGATGATACAACTAACTCATCATATCTCTACCAATTATAAAAGCGAATGTGTGTGCGCCTGTTGGCCTAGACTTAGAATTACCAAATTTGGCACCGATATACTTTCGAGAGTGAAAATGTGCTTCGCGGCGCAATTTTTTTTTGAAATTTTAATTATTTAAAAATTAAGCGAAATTTCAGCATTTTTCTTGATAACTTTCGAAAACAGTATCGCACAAAAATAATTTTTACACCACTTTAAAATGCAAAAAAATTATAATTAAAAATATTTTTCCTATGATTTGTAAAAATATTTTTCATTGCTTTAATAAAAATAAATCTAATTTCCACCATTTCATCAAATTATTTCATGATATTATTTTTTCATTGTTAAAGCTATGGTTAACAAAGTTTGCCTTCTTTAAACTAAATAACTAAATCAGACTTTCAGTTTCTTATAGGAAGTTATACACTTTTACGTTCACCACATGACATTCTTCAAGAAAAATTGCAATAAGTGTTTCGTTGGGAACTAAGAATGAAATCATATACAATAAGTTTCCATATAAATGAAAATAATAGCCATTATTTTAATAATCAGAGGACTAATTCATGTGTCTAAATGAATGAAATGAAATTTGTTTAAAAATCGTTCCAATCTATTATCTGGACTGTTATCCAAATATATACCGAATTACAACTCTAACTCATAAGTTTAACACACAACCCAAAAATTTTTTAGCGACAGCGGAATATTTCCTACTAAAAATAGTGTTCCTAATATCGCCCGCTATATGTTCCTATGGATTGAAATGGATAAAGTGTAACTTAAAGTGTAAGTGAAATAAAGTGTAACTTATGTTATGATCATATTTTCTTTATTAAACATGAAAATTAAGGTACAACAAAATTAAAAGTAATACTAGGCAGCTTTTTTGCACTTTTAGGAATATAGTTAAAGTATTCTTTTAACTCTTTTCTCCAAAATAAAACATCAAAATAAAAAAGAAACTTTAGGAACATTTTCAGGTGATAGGACATCAACCATGTATTTTTTAAAGTTAACTTTTTTTCAATATAGTGCCCCTCAAATGGCTACGGCGATAATGGGAATACCCAAATGTGCGATAATGAGAAAACTCAAGTGGGCGATTGATCAAACACAGCGGCATCCTGCTTCGGAATCGGACCGCAAATCAAAAAACAAACTACACCAAAATGTAGCAATTATAGTCATTATTACTTCCACAAATGGTACAACATTATGATTTGGACTTCACTGATTATACTAAAAGTAATGAAACATAATTATTAATTCATCCAACGCGAAAATTAGCAAAAATTCCCAGAGAATAGAAAAAACAACGCAGGTTCAAATGGCTTCCTCAAACAACTAACCAGAAGGGGGAGCCTTCTAGCTCTGGCGGCGTCCACAACAAATCAAGAAGAAACCGTGGTAGGCGATATTTGGGCCCCTACCTTATATTAAAAATTAATTAAATGGTTAAAGAATAATGTCAAGGACAACAGTTTAGGTGAAGGGAATAAAGGGGAAAAAGAGACAAAAAGGGTTTGGAATAGTGCCAGTTTTGGATTTTCTCTATTATTAAGGTTGGGGCGAGAGCTATATAGTTCCGGAAGGAGCAAATACATTCCCTTTCTCTTTTCTCATATGTCATTTCACCATATGCTCTAAACGATTTCGAACTCAGATTCGATCTATACTCAGGTGCATTTCCTATTTCCTTTGCTTATTCAAAAGGATTCTTCTATTACTAAAGAAACTCTAATTCAAAATGGCGGAGTATGTATCAGATAGATTGTCAGTTGATATTTCTTCCATCAACAAGAGAAAAGTAAATGGACATTCAAAAAGGTTTCTAACAATTTTAAAACAACATTGCAAATAACTGTTTAAATTTCAGAAGCAATTCATATTTCGATATTTAAAATCAAATCTTGAGTAATAAAATTTTTTGAAAAGAAACATGAATGTTCTGTTTTACATTGGTTCATATGCGAGACTTTTTCATATTTATTGCAGTGAATAAAACTTTAATTACATTAAATTTAAGTGCTTAAAAACAATCAATCAAAAATACATAGATATACTGTCTATGTCGAGCATACATTACACTTTATAGAATATAATTTCTTACTTAAATTCTTCTTATCGCAAAAAATTATCTCATATCAAAACCTGAATACATGACTTGCATGATTACATTAAAAAATAAGTAGAAACAATTGACTTACATCAGGAAAAGTAAAAATTCAGATCATACGACCCAATATTGATATTTTCAGATTCTAAAAATATACAATTCAGGAGCCATTTCGAATTGCTCGAGATCTTTTGCCTTCTTTTTTTTAAAAAAAATTCAGTTTAAATTACTTTGCAAAAATTGGCAAGAAACCTAATGAACGATATAACTAACATTATTTGCTTAATAAAAGGGCGGATTGTGTAATGTTAATGCCATTTTTAACAAATCACACTAAATAATTTAAGCTTCTTAATGTTTTCGATGCATTTCACGACAATATGGGAAATTTAACTTTTGAAACGTGAAATATGTTTTTTCCGTTCAGGCTTTACTTGAAACTAAAAAAGAGTAAATGCATTTTTTGTTTTTCCATGTAAAACTATATGTCGAAATTCTTGTTCTGAGAAAAAGCGCAGAATAACTGCTAAAATTTTAGCAGTGTTGTCATCTAGGGAGACAGATTTAATTAAAATATAACTAGTAATTCCTGGTATAACCATCATAAAATAGATTTGTTCTGTTATAGCAGAAGTAGATTTAGTTCAGAAAAGATGAGAATTAAATGGATGTATCGGAAAGATGTACCACTTCTGAGATTTCTCTTTGGATAATTAAGAATGTTTAAAAATTGCAGATCAGCAATATAAGAGTAGCTTCGAAACCGTCGTTTTTATAATTTATTATAAACTTAACAAAAATAGGTAAGTTTATAATAAATTATAAAAATTAAATAGTTTTTAAAGACAGGCTTTTATTATTATTCTAAAAAACAGAAAAAATTATTTATCAGTGATATAGTAGAAAAAACAAAATCGTAAAAGCGCGAGGCACTGAAAACAATACTCTAAGTAAATTGGAATTTTAAAAACATTTATAATAATTTTTAGTGAATGTTTACGAATTTTCTTTCTTGTGATATTCATTGAGGCTCAATTTTCTTACAGTATTGTTTTCAGTGCCTCACGCTTTTACGATTTTGTTTTGCCTTCCACATTAATGATAAGAGAAATTATTTTCTCCTTTTTATCAGTGTAGTTTAAAAGCATATCTTTAAAAACTTTTTCTGTTATTGTTATTTTCTAATGTTTAGTCTCAATCAATTATTATAAATTTTATGAATCTTATAATGATTTTTTGTTATATTCACTACAAGATGGCGATTCTCATATGGAAATAAAATTTAATTTATTTAATCGATTCACTGAAAGTGAGTTCTGAAAAAAAATCAGAATATTGTGATGTCATTGGGCTCACACGACTGTACAAAATTTCAGGACTCTATTACAAGTGGAAGTGAGTGAAAAATTGATCACAAAATTCCATTTTTGCAAATATGAAACAAACGAAGTTAAATAAAAAAACTGCAATAAAAATCTGAAACTTATTTCGAAATTTTAAGAAGAATGAGATAGAATGAATACAGTTCACTGACGTCACTGCGCACATCATTCTTACATCTAACTGCACTTCATCTTATGCTGTGCTGTGATGTAAATCCTTCTTCCTCCAGCAAGACGCAATTAATTCCAAAATTCACTTGGCTTTGTTATTTAATGCGCATCACGTGAGTAAGAAATCGATTGCATTAAAATAAGCCACAAGAAAATACGATATAATAAAATTACTATTATTTTGTCGAAACCCTGCTACGTAGAATTAATACGTTTCATTCAGCCAAAGCAACTTGATGGAAAAATGCATACTGTAACAGGTATTCAAAATAAGCTTTATCGGAATACTGCACTGTAGAGCCGACGATTACGGTGCGACTTTTTTTTAATGGTTTTGCCATAATATTAATCAGGTTTTTACATAAAATTCTTTTGCCTTCAATGGCCTATTTGATTGCTTTTAATTTTGTCTATCATTCTACATCTTAATTTACATGATAATAATGTTTTTTGTAAAATTAACATGATTGTTTTTCCCACTTCTTTCGTACAGCTTTCTATAGTCGCTTAATAGTTTCAGGTCTACCGAAGTTCAATGGTGCAGAAGAATGAAAATCCATGGGTGATATATCTGGTGATTTAGCATGGATGTGAGTAGAAAGTAAGGAATTGATTCAGGTAGCTTGTTGCCTTTTGCCCCAAGAATGTAATGTTGGAGTTCGACTTACGGTTACTTGCTTTATCTTTATAGAATTCTACTGCTTGATGGGTGTGCAGGTATAGAGAAAGTATGTCTTCTTTAAATACTGGCAATAAAATATTATTTTGATAAAATGAGAAACAACAATAAATCCTTTATTAAAAGTTTCATTGGTTTTTTTGAATCAGGATTTGAATCAAGATTTTTCTCTTTCTCCTTTGCGACATTAAGCAACCTTTTTTTTTTATCGCATTTACTTAGATAGATCTAAGTTTCATTGAATGTTGCAAAAGTTTTCCATTTTCAGCAGATAAATGGTTCTAAAGCATAATTTTGCGTCGAGCTCTACATTCGGCCGCATGTCTAAGGGAGAGACGATTAAAAGTTTTTTTTTAAAGATTCAAATAACTAATTATTATCTTATTAAAAGTTGAAACTGGTTAATTTATTAATTTTTCTACAGTTATTAGAGTTGGTAGATTTTATTTTAAAATTAAAGATCTCACCTTAGCCCTCTTCTTTGTAGATGTGTTTTTGGAATTCTTTTCTCAATATATAGCAATTTTTGCGTGTTCTTCCTTTCTCACTAACTAGCCGCCTTTGACCACCAGCTTGTTTCCCGGTTGTATTTAACTTAAATTAAATCGTTTATATATAAACTGATGTTCATGGTTCCTTCAAAAAAGTGTTTTTAAACTCTAAATTGAGATATAAATTTAAGCAGATTTATTTTAGAAGGCTTACAATTGTTTTGTTTATTGTGTGCATCAACCTCTCTAATGGAGTCAAGTCAAATAACGTCAGAGTCACATATAAAACGTAAATATTCGCGTCATCAAACAGCGAATTGCCTTAAGCAGGCCATTCACATCTCTTCCAAAATGGAATTTTTGGAACACGGGAAGGAAAAAGCAATCGTCAAGGCCGAAAAACCTATGAAATTTCGAACAAAAGATTCAACACGGTGGAATTCAAATTCTAAGACTTCATGCGCAGATTCCATTTTGAGACCCCGATGCGCGGCTAGCGGCACATCAAAGAATCTGCCTAGATTGAGACCTCGCGACGATTCTAGAAAATCGGAAATCCGCCGAGTGTAGGGGGATCGAAGTTGTAACGGCAGCTCACTTTGGATCCTACGTGAATGACGTGCATAATTTTTCGATACAACCGGGTGGGAGTAAAAACGGACAAATTGCGCCTTCAAGTGAATGCTCGGCTTCACCCGGTGCTGCAGCTTCACTTTCCTCGTACGAAATGCGCAGTTGATTCCAGTATTAAATTGGCGCGAAGCAACTTGCGTGTGTTGTGTGAGCATATCTAATAGTATGTTAGCTGAATTCAAACCTGTTGATAAAGAATGGCAAATATAATCGTTCAGAATATCAGCGAACATATAAACAGGATTTTCATTCCTTAGCCTCTAAAAATGGAAGAGAAACACGCGATTAAATATTTGTAGAAACAATGTAAACGGATATAATTTAATTTCTGCAATGAAAAATATTGTTGCAGATTGCGCACAAAAATATTTTTAAAAAATTGTCGAAATTAGGGGAAAAATGCACGACAATTAAATAAGTAGAATCATTGAAAAGATCATTTTTTAAATTTTAAGATGGTGTAAAAATCATTTTTACACCACTTATGGTTAAACTTTTGATGCCGATACTTATAATGATTTCTTTAAGAAATATTTCGATAAAACATTGTTTAAAGATAATCCTTTATTTGCCTTTTATCCTTTTCAAATTTCTCGGTAAAAGTTTAAAGGTCAATGTATAAGTATCATTGCCTTTACAGACTTGCAAAATGAGGATTGATTACATAAGAATCAAGGCGTTTGTGAGAAAAATATTTAAGTGCATTAATTGTGCCGCGCATTAAAGAATGTCAGAAAAAATGTTTATTTGTCAGCTAAGAATGATAAACAAGTCTTTTTAACGTATTTTAGTCATTTGTTGAAAAGGTGACAAAAATATCACACACAATTATCGATAAAATCTGAAAGTTCTGATCTGAAATATTATCTGAAAGTTCAAAATTAAAGATAAATCTCACGAAAACTGAATCTTCCCCTGCAATTTTTTATTTCCAGACTTGAAATGGGTTTTTCTTATAGTTTATGACGAAGTCAATTCATGCTCACTCGATACCCGTCAAATGTTTCGTGCAAATTTGGAACCCGTTGTGCATTTTGCAGGAGGAAAGGAAGTGATTGCACAGTACAGCGATAAATGTTGTGCAGTGACATTTATCGTGCAATTGCGACGTCGCGTATATTGACTCAGTTCAGTAAACATTACTTTTTATAATTTTGATTTTTTTTTCAGTTTTATGCGGTATACATAAGCATATTTTATTGCTTCCATTGTTCTATTGCGAAGCATTTCAGTTCGAAACATTTCGGGGGAAAAATAACTCTCTTTCCTTTTTTAACATGTTAATGTTGACGTATAATGCACAGAATTTAACACTTTACAGGGAAGACTGTTGGCCCACTCACAAGAAAGGGTTTTTCAAGATTTCAATTAGATTTTTAATTATTTAAAAATTAATCGAAATATTAACGATTTTCCTCAATAACTTTGGAGCAGATCATCGCACAAAAACTAATTTTACACCACTTTAAAATGAAAAAACTAACTTTTCAATGATATCAATTTTATTTTCGTGCAAAGTTTTGTTTAAGTTTAATAAATTTTTCAAAATATTTTATACTTAATGTGTAACATGTATTTTTTCATTACCTAAGATTCATGCTGTCAAAATACAATCTCTAAAATATTCGTTAAAACTATTTAAAAGTTCAATTGTTATTCAATGAAGGAATATTGCTATTTTTATTTACAATTTTTAACGCGAAATTATTATTTTTTAAACGCATAAAATTTTTGAAATATACAAATCAATATTCAATCTATATTTTTTCTTAAATTATTAATCATTGTTTCTGTTCACGAATTCATACTCTCAAAATTGAATATTTACAATACTCCATTGACAAAAAGTTTATTTTATGACAATTTTAACAGTGTTTAAGATAATTACCCACCACATCTCTTTTTTTCAATGCACTCTTTCCCGAAAGCAACGAAGAACTGCTTCTTTTACTACTTTTCAGGACGATTTAAATTAATTTTATGAGTTTGCTTTCATACTTTTCTAGTGTCTAAAAGTCAGTAACGATTTTAAAAACTTCATAATTTTTTTAGTAATTTGTTGCCTATAAAACCATTTAAAAAGACAAATTCTATGATGGAATGTTCCTAATCTTATTTAATAATATTAAGCGCCATATTTTTTTAAAATTATTCGTATACGTGTAAAATTTTTGAAAAAAAAAGAACATCCACTTTTTATTGATTTATATTTTTCATTAAAAAATGTTCTTACCCTAAAATTTATACCTTAAGAATACAGCCTCCACAATATTCAATTGTTAAAAAGTTTATTCTGCAACTATTTTAACAGGATCATTAAAATGATAGTCCACCGTATTGCTCATTAGAAACCAGAACTCGACGCTGCTTCTTTTACTATTTTTTCGGACGATGGCAAACTTTTTTTATGAGCTAGCACTCCTCTTTGACCTCCTCCTCAGCACAACTGGAAGCAAGATCGTTGTCCGTACGAACCTCTTGTGGTTTCAAACAAACCGTACGGAAGCCGGTTTTCACAAGTTCATTTGGAAGAGGCGGGGGGAGTATAAAAGACTCATCCCAAGATCATCCTCCACGGACTAACACCTGTGGGTGACATCGACAAGACATGCTCTTCCTTCCTGGACTCATTGCTCTAATTAGCTTCGAGCACGCCCTTGCTCAAAGTGAGTCGTTTTCAACTATTTCTCTGCTAGCTTTGATGTCAAATTTTAAAGTTGCATCGTTTTCGAAAGTCATCCGGCGTTTAAACACCGAGCAGCAACAACAATGCTAATTTCAACTGCTTTTTCGCTATCTACCGCAATTAAGTTATAAAATTCGATAATTGTCACAGATTTCGTGTTTCTTCCTAGATCCTCTAATGTAGCTGAGTTTTAATTCTCTCTACAAAATGCAACTATCATTGTCAGAAATTAAAATTAACTCGTAGCAACAACGAGTTTTAACTGTTTCTCGGTCAGCTTTGTTATCGATTGGACGCAGAATCAGGAACCACAAACCTATAAATTTCGGATTCACTACAGTAATCCGTACCTTAATGCCTTCAGTTTACTTTGAAAAGTTAAATCAATTCCAATCCGTTGCGCAATAGACTACATATAATGCAATAATTAATGTTTTAATAACGCAACATTTGCATTTTTTCTTTAATCTTTCGTAAAAGTAGCTGTAATTTAAAATATATACTTTTAAGTTTGTTTCCTGTCGTATAACTGTGTCCAATTGCATCTAGATTTTGAAGTTGGAGCAATTTTACAAATGATACAACCTAATAAAATCAATTTGCAATCAAGACATTAATTATTTCATATCTTTCTATCGCGAAGTTTTGAAGTTCAATAATTTTCTCAAATGGCACGATAAATTAAAATCAACTTGCAACAACGATTTTAATTTCAACCATTACATACTGTCAAATGCAATTAGGATTCAAAGCTCAATTATTTTTGCAAGTAATCCGGCATTCTGTGATAATATTACGCAATGATAACAATATAAATTTGAACTATATTTTTTCATCTGTTATAAAAAAGATTTTAGATTTCGATTATTTCCAACTTAATAAGGCGAATCAATCGAAAATAACATTGTTAATTTGAGCTATTTGTCGTTCTCCGATACACCTAGCTTTTAAAGTTTTATAATTTTCTGTGGCATATTAAAATTCAAATTTTTCTCATGCTTTACCAAATACAATTAGATTTAATGGTTCGATAAATTTCAGAAATGATATGGCATATTAAAATCAACTTACAACAACGATATTAATTTCATCTTTTTCTTACTATCAACTGCAACTCGGCATTAAAATTTGATCATTTTCGCAGGTATGATACGGCTTTTCAAATCATTTTTTTTCCTAAAATAATATCACTTTCTTTATCAACACTGTTTCAAGGTAGAGATTTGTACCTTTTAACACCTGGGATGGTAAATTGATTCTCATAAAACAAGATGCTATCAGTGAATAATCGTAAGGCGTGGTGAAAGCCTAATTTGTTGGTAGGACAAGTATTCATTATTGTTATTGCGATCGTCTCTTCTTAATGACCGCGGACAAGTATTTTACTATGCAAATTCGCTTGGCCATGTTATTTATTACTTAGATCATTTATTTATCATGTTATTTATATTACTTAGAGACGCACGTAGAGATTTATGATTGTGTTATTAACCCTCCCATTTAACCGAATCTATGATTCTCCATTATTTTGTTTCTGACACATTTAGAGCTAGTTTCTTTCTAAGCCTTTATAACATTTTAACGAATGTGGTAGGAAATCATGAAATATGAAGATTTGAATTGTTTAAAAAATCCTTAAATAACTCTATCAGTGGTCATGTACCCCATATGGTTAGTTTTTTTTTCATGGATTAAAAATTCCTTCGTCGTGGTATTTTTGACACATTTATCTCTTGTTCCTTTTAAAGCCTTTATAGCATTTTAACGAATATGTTACGGAGTCATGAAATATGAAGATTCGAATTGTTTTATAAAAATTAATCAGTTCTCATGTACATACCTGTTAATTGTTCGTTATGGAATAAAAATTTCATTGGAGTAATATTTGTCATTTTACTCTCAACTTCATTTAATGAAATTCTATTCGTTTATTAGACTAATTCTGAAACTTTCCTAATGTAGAAGCAATTTCTTTTACATTCCTTATATATTGACATTTAACGTACGAGAATTCGTGTCAAAATTCACAGAACTATAATTAGACAAATTATTTTTTAGCCGATCACAATAATCCAGTCTTTGTTCCAACTATATGGTGATTTTAAGACTTTCTGTCACAGATAAATCAGTTCAGTACTCCAGATTTCTCCTTTTTCTTACTTAATCATATAGGAAAGAGAGAAATATACGAAGAGAAATTATTGCAGTCGACCCATAATTCGACTTCGAATCGATACCTTTAGATATTAGTGACGGCAAGTCGGGCAGTCGTCCCCCAACTTTTTTAGGGGAAAATTAAATTTTTATCTCATTTTAGCTGCCTAAAACTAGGAGTTGAAAAGAATCAACAGTGTTCGTAGGAAAAATTATTTAATTTTTTAACCAAATTTTTAAATTTTTTTGCCTACCCCCATTTTCCCGAGTCTTTTAGACGTCTATACAGTTTTTGCCCTTTCCACCCAATCACCGCCACTTTCAGATATCGCTGAAACCGAAAGAAGCACAATCTGGAATATGTGCGGATGTCTGTAATTGGCGACTTCAGAGCGCCCTAGAGAACTGAAAAGCATGTGCTTGGTTAAGACACTTTAGAGGAATACCTGTTTTTTTACTTTTTTCAATGCTGTTTGGTAATGTTCAGAGGCGAATCCAGGATTCGGGTCGGGGGCTGAGGTCATAAAAATTTTGTGTCGTAGTGACGAATGTCAAATCTCATGGCTTATGTAAACCTAAACACTTTAACTTTACAGACTTTCCTCACCTGACAATAAGAATCATAAATAACACTACAATACTTTCGATAATTTAATAAAAAAATACAATTAAATAACTAGACAAAAAATGTTTTCGACCGCGTCAACGCTACAAGTACGAGTGGAATGACTAGAAAAGTAGGAAAATTTTCGAGCCTGTCAAGCCAGAAAGCAATGTTGTCTCGATTTTATTATTTTTTTACAAATGAAAATTAAGAACAAACAGTTGTAATGATTTTAAATAAAATAATTTTAGTTTAGCTCTGGAGGGGGCTGTAGCCCGATAGCCTCCCCCTCGGATTCGCCACTGGTAATGTTTGGTACCTTTAATTACAACCGTTCTGTTTTTCATGATTTTATTTCTTAAGCACTCTGCCAATGTACATGAGATTTTCTACTCTAACTTTCGTTAGTAAATCTACGACAATGGAATTTGAGATATGTTCGAAGGGATAAAAGCCCGTCTTAGACGGACACAAATCTTCTAGTGTCATAATATTCAGTCATTTCAGTTTCTTTAAAGATTCTTTTCCCCACAAGTTACTAAATAGTTAAAACGGTTTATATGCGATATTCTATGAAATAGAAGATATTTTTGCTGAAAAACATTCAAAAACAGCATTTTGGGATAGTTGATAAAAGGAAGTTAAATGCATTTTGAAGCAATATACAGTAGTTTCTAATCTTTTCAAATATATTCTCTTCATATCAATTCGTTATTGTGATGAGAAGCTGAAATACATGTTTCCTATTACCCAAAAGACTACGGGGTAATTGGGAATACTTCGGAGTAAAATATGAACGCTCCAAAAAGTGGGGTTGATTAATTAATAAATTATTTTCGAAAGGAGCGATTGTTTAATGAACCCTGTAGAATATGTTTATGCACCCACAAAAAAAGTTAGAACTCTTCTCCATCGCGTACTATCTTTTTAAAAAGAAAACATTACAGAGTCTGCAAAATTCGTCCCCAATTGCCCTAACTGACCCTATATGGCGAGTGAATACAGCGTCATCGCATTTTTTATATCATTGTTGAGCCGTTATCCAAAAGTTTCATTTGAAAGGTGAAAATTTCTCAACATCTTTTGTCTTTGAATTCACATTTAGATCTCCTAAACATTTTGTTGTAATATACCAAACGATACAATAAAACCAATTGTGTCTTAATTATTAAAAATCTGCTGTCATTGATCGTGCTAATAAATAATCTTTTGTAGAATAAGGAATTATTTATAAGCCAAGTTCAAAGAAAGCAGACAACTGTACTCCGTAAAAGAAAATATAAATATTGCATAAACCGTTGTATTTTCTTTGTAGCTATTTTTAAATCGCGCAATTTACAGAAAGAATTCCTGCCTAAAAATATTCTTATGTTGAAAAAAGAGCCATACTTCAGAAGTATACGAGAAAGTCACATTCCCGATTTTGCTGTTTTAGCATGGTATTGTTGGGGTTAAAGCTTTGTTTTAAATTTAAATTAAAGTTTCATATTTTTGAGAGAAATGACAATAAAAAGTGAATGCGAATACTTACATCCTCCTTCAAGAACTTATATTCCATACATATGCATTTATTATCGACTATTTTAACTCGAAAGTGAAAGGATTGCGTTGTAAGGATTTCTAGGTATGCAATCAGTTAAAAGAGATATTTCTTCGAATTGAATGATAAACAAATGCCATAAAGAAATTCCTCATGTCGATAGCTATATGGAAGGTTTATAACTTCGTGATAGAAAAATAGTGACAAATCTCGATTTCATCCAAGATTCGTCTCGTCTATCAAATGCATAATCGTCATGACCATATTAAATGGGAAAAGACTGAAACAGTCTTGTTGTATTGTGAGATGGGAGTCTGGAGAGGGGTTCGGCAGCTTTTCGCGTTTCGAAATGGCAGGGTTCGTCTGCAGTAGATCTCGTATAGCTTTGGAACAGGATGATTATCTGACAAAGTTGTCGAAAATGAACTGGTAATAGTGCTGAACTTAATCGCGAGTTTAGTTTTTCAAAAAATCAGTCAGTATTTTTCACTTAAAATTCGATATTTAACTTTTTTTTAAAAAAAAAATTAAGGGAGTGGCATTTTTGAAGGCACTATGTATCAATGCACCTCCACATCTGAATACAGGTAAATTTATCGAAAGGAACTTTTTAAAATGTAAAAGTTTTAGGAAAGACAATTGAGCACAGCAAGTTTTAGAATTTCGGTTAAAATGGGATTTAGTATCATTGATATAAAATTATTGATGTTTAAAATCTAGAAATTCTAAAAAAATGTGGCTAAAAGTTTTAGTTTGGTAGATCTTAATGTTAGTAAATTGTGTTTGCGTCTATGCATTTGTCGTTCTTAGAAAAACTGGCGCATGGTTTAATTTAGTTAAAGTTCAATTAATAATTTAGCTCATATGGAGACAGATACCCCGTAGACTATGGCGGTTAGTTCATCCTAGCTTTTGTAAACAATTTAAAAGAAAATACTTATGAGTAATTAAGGATCCTAATTCGAATCCATTGTGCTCAAAACAAGGTATCTTTTTACGGCTAGAAAATATGTAACTTTCTATCTGTTGTCAGTGACAACTTAAGTTGATAGCAAGTAGGACGCTACGAGCGACCGATTTACCGGTGAATGATGTTATACGTGTTTCTCAGCGACTTGGAGAGCTTTTGAATGCATTATCATTTTTAAAGAAGGTCCAAAAATAAAGAAATTTTCATTTTTAGTGTGTTTTTTTACATAAATTATCAGACATTGGCGTTTTAAATAAAATTGCAGTAAAATATATTTTAAATACTTGTAGTATCATATTCCGGACTATTTAACAAGGTGTAATAATACATCTCGTGATTTTCACCTCACAGTCAATTTCAGTTGTTATTGATCGCAATCATTATTACTTTGACAACATACGGTCGGAACAGTCAAATAGGTTCAGAATTCTTATAAATTTCACATAACTGAACAAGAATTTTTAAGCAAATAATTAAAATAGCTCTCCTGCATTAAAGGCAATAATTTCCTCGCGGAAGATGGATTTTTAAAAGTCATTCTTCTCAGAAGAGTGTCTTCTTCCGCGCCGGAACGTTGAAACGACATTGCTTTCTTTTCCGTATGATCTATTACATCTTTTCGTCCTGTGGTTGAAGAAATTTTAATTGCTTCAATTTCGAAATAGCAGAATTTAAATAGAGTGCGCAATTTAACGTACGAGTTCGGATTTATTTGTACGCAATTCAGTAAAATTTTATGATTAGCGGTTTCACATTAACATGCGGTTGCGTTTCATTTTTTAACGATGCATTTTGCATTAACTATGACACTAATAAATTAAAAAGCAAACAGCTATTTTGTTATTTAAGATTTAAAACAGAAATTAGAAAAAAAATAAAATTTTATGCATGTAGAATTGCCAAAAAATATTGCTCAAACTTTTCTATAAGTTATTATAATGAATCGGAACTTGGACATCTACAATGCAATAACACCATTATCATTAAACTGTTATTCCAGTCGTAAACACATCAGTAAGACAAACAGGAGCTTTGGTGATGAAATTTCAAAATCAAACCAAAAAATTATTTTATGTATGCAGCATTGTGAACAAATTTTGCTCAATTTTTTTAGATAAGAAATTCTCCCGACTCAGAGACATCTATGATGCAATAATCATATTATCAGTAAACAAGCATTCTAAACGTAAACAAACATTTAGCAAAGTATAGAAATTAATCTTTTTATTTATCTGTTCTCTAGAACAATTTATTTATTCTAGAGACTCTTATTTTAGGAATTTATAATTTTGACCATCAACAGTAGTTATCAATTAATAACAAACAAATTAATATTCAGGGGCATGAATTAACTGCAATTCGTGTTCTCGTGTTTTATTCTATCAATTTAGAATACGAGCAGTTGAATTTTTTCTTTTTTACCTTCATTAGAAGATGACTAATAATTCCAATAAAATCGTTTGGAATTTTTTTCTAGTTATTTAATTGAAAACGATTGATTTTTTTTTTGAATTTTTATTAATTGATATGAAAACATCATTTATTTTCATTTCATTAACATATTTTGAGAAAAGCATTTGAAAAAGATTTTTTGCTTCTATTTCGTAAATTTCAAGTTACTTTTCACGTTCAGCATCTATATTTACTTATGTTTCGATTCTTATGAATAGTTATAGAGATTACTAAGGTATATTTTTTAGTCTTAATAAAGTCCTAAATCCCTCAAATTTTATCCCCCAAATTTTAGGCTGTGGTGCTACACAGTATGGAAATGCCAGCGAAAGAATTGTAGGCGGACGGTTGGCGAACCGTGGAGAATTCCCTTGGCAGGTAAGCTTTATTGTTATATTTTTCATATGTATACGGCAATATTTTTTCTATGATTATGGGGCAGTCTTCTAGCAATGGAGTCAGTTCGCAAAATGTCAAGATCGCATGACAAACATACCTGTGCTATCTAGCATTTAACTGCGATTTGTATGGCGCTTTTTCTACTGCAAAATGTACATAAGATTCCAAAATTAAATTGACATAGAACATTTTGCATGCCTTATGAGAGTGAATGGACACTATTTTTTCAATGGTATGTTCTTAATTGACCGTGTTCTTTTAATTTTTTTTGGTGGCAGGGTTTTTTAGTTGTAAAACCCTGGGTATCGGTAACAATTCCATTAAATACAAACCATGTGTGAAGAGAAGCTGCATACTTAGGGTATCCATACGTCCCGTATATACGGGATTGTCACCGTATTTCACTACTCAGTCCCGTATTACTGTTTGTCCCGTTTTTACTTTCTCGTCTATGAAGTTATACAAAGAGAAAGTATTGCAATCGGCAAGAAATTCGAACTCGAGATTTTGACGAATCTCCACGTTTTAGACCTCCCTGAGTCCGAAAAACAAAATTTTGGAATTATGTCTGTCTGTAAACACGATAACTCGAAAACTATTAGAGCTACGGGGATGAAATTTGGTATGTGAACTTTACACATAATTTGTAGGTTTCTATCAAATTTTGGACAAAATCCGTCAAAGGGAAGTCTGTCTGTTTGTATGTCCACGGTCATGCGAACACTATAACTCAAAAACTTGAATAGCTAGATGCATAAAATTTCGTACACAGTTTTATCGTCATGAATGTAGGTCCGTATAAAATTTTGGGCCAAATCCGTCAAAGGGTTGACTGTCTGTCGGTCTGTATAATTTATTTTTGAAAAGAATCTGTTATCTCCACGCGCATGCGTACTGGAAGCAATCTTCTGTGCACGCGAATTATGTCAGTTTGTCCTTGAGTCCCGCAAGAGCGGAAAATCGGTACGCATCTCTTTGAATTTGATTCTTTACCTAGATATTTTTCAATCACTATAATGAAAAACTTTCTGATAGTCATTGGACTCTGGCTAACAGTAGGTTCGAATTTTTTTAGCCACGCGGGGGAAGGGGAAACGGCACCTTTTGGGGAAGTATACGAGAAAGTTCAGGGGAGAACACTCCCGCTGGTTCTCCCATATAATGATAAGATGTAATAAAGTTATTCGAAGACAAATGAAGCAATTTTGATTTGTCATTATAGTTTTAAAATGACTCGCACCCAATTTTATAATTATGTGAAAGAAGAGAATGGTATAATTGAGGAAGTAAAACCAACTTAAAAACATGACTGGGCTGAAAAGGATTAGCCTGGCATCTTTTATTTTACTCTACGTGTTCATTTTATTAGATTGCTTGGACTTTTATTGATTTTTTTATCAGACTAAAATAAACCATTTCCTACCCACATTTTCACGTTTTAACACGTAATGTCCTCTAAAATGTCCCGTATCAATGCTTGACATTTATGACAACCCTATGTGTATTATAATCTGATCGTGAATATATCTTTTTTTGCGTAGTATGGAAGTTTGGAAGAGTTGTTTTTCTAACCATTTTACGGGGCTTTGATATCACGGCTTCTAAGCATTTTAAAACTTCGAAAGGTCTGAAGGAACTCAGGTTCCGCTGTTAGTTGAACGAGCTTAAAAACAGCAACCAGCCACCACCAATTCTTCCGTAATTCATTCGAAAAATTCACCCTTCACATCACTGCCAACCCTTGAGTAACAATTCCAGCGATCTCTCAGTATAAATAACAAGACAGAAAAAAAACAGTCCCACGAGTTTTAGGATGGTTGCGACAATTTTCATTTATATAACCGGTGGTAATACGTTATTAAATACTTCTTTTTCGTCGCATCGAACACCACTATCAGCCCCGAATCATGGAGCTGCAACTGCATGAAAAAATGTAACTAAATGAAACATTCAACCTTTTCACTGCACTCAAATTTGTTAACTCCTCTTGTAAATTTTTTATATTATACTCGGATTGTAATCCTCAATGTGTTTTTATTTTATTCTTCTCTCTTCATGTATAATCATGTTCCCTTTCAAGTGATATATCATAAGTTTTATATCATAATGTTTTTTTTTGCTTTTGCTTCTCAATCAAGTTTCACACATACTCATCCAACCGACAGGGTGCCGTTTAGGCGCCGAGTTCGGGGGTATGCTGTGGTGTTATGTTAGTTAAACTGTAAGTACGAATATCTATTTGTATCGAAGTAATGTTCTTAAATCATCCTTGAAAAAACTTTTTTCCACAAATTTTAGAATTTTCGTAACTTAATCGAGGAATACTGTCATCATTAAGGGTCTTCTTTAAATTTGAAAAAATCTAAACATTTCGAAAACTTACAGTGATATACTTGACGAAAACCAGAGAATCACAAATGCAAAAATTGTTCGCTGCAGTTTACTAATTGTTGAAATAATTATTTGATTATCAAAAAAAATAACATACTAATAATAAAATATCCGTAATTGGATAAGGAAAACTGTATTTTCTGGCAGTTTTATTGCCGCTTTCACTGAAGAGTGAAAATGAGCGAAGAAATATTAAGGATTTAGACTTATATTCAAATAATTTAATATAAAAGCGACTGAGAACGAAATATACTTTTTAGATTATATTACGGGTAATAACCTCTGGCACGGATTAGAAGATCAGTGAATAGAATTAACAAATAAATTTTAAATTCGTCGCTAAATAATGTTAGAGAATATGGATTAAGGGTTCAGTGTATCTTCCGAGTTAGATTACGTTAAAATATCTACCGTAAATTAAATGAAAACGCGAGTAGAATTAGAAAAGAACTATGAAGGGTTAATCGTAAAATAATTTAAATTCAAATAAGTGGTATATATCTCAGATTTAATTGTAATGAAAGTATCTAGCGCAGCATAGTAAATACGTATACCATTTCCATATGGATGTTTCTTACGACATTTACGTATTTTATCTATCCTTCTATTCGAGTATGCTTATCTCACATACCCATTTTAAGAGGTTTTGCCTCTTAAGACGAGCACTTGCTGCCCGGGGCTTATCACGGAAGAAGCAGAGAGCCCTTCTTTGCGAATCGTGGTGGGCGGTCATTCAGATAATACTTACCGTGTTTGTATGGAACTTCTTCTAGGTATTCATCTCACCTCATTAATAATATATGTACGAGATTTCTTGACCAAATCCATTAATAAGATGGCTTTTTTTTTATATTTTATCCACTTTCTTTCTGCTTGGTTCAAAAGTGTGATTCGAAATCATACTTCTAGATTTTGCTGCTTTCCTCCGTCTCAAATAAAAACTCACAACTTTTCGGTTCTTTATGCATTGGATTTGTTTTATGCTTTAAATTTAGAAGCTCTCAGACAAGCTTGGTATGACTTAATGTAGTTGATAATTCGTTAAGATAAATGCTAATGCAATTTCTAATTCATTAAAAGGAAGCTTTTACTTTACAAAACATTCTTTTAATAACATGGAACAGAGCTTAGGATGATATTTTTCCTCTTGTAATAAATAGAAATAACAGACACAAAATAGGAGGAAAACCTTGTCTGGTGTTGAAATAAAAGTTTTCGTTGATGTAGCCCCATTATTTTGTGTAGATTTTTTCTTAAACTTCCTGCACCAATTTTAGCGTCACTTTCGCAATGCTTATCAATTGTGACGACGCATTTTCATTGTGTGTATGAAAAAGTCAGACGATACAGTCTGCAATCAACATAGGTAGACAGCGCATTTGAACTTCAAAACCCTATGTAATTCTATTTTTTAAAGATTTCCGCAAGCTATGAAAGAGAAACATTTGCACGAACATTGTTATTTTTTTTTAAACGGCGCATTGAGTTTATTCTTCAAGCACTAAATAATTACTACAATATTTATCTTTAAATTCCTCCGCGTGAGAGGCTGTTTGGGACACATTTCGTAAATTTGGTCAAGATACAGCACCTTAATTTCCATCTCCCACACTTAAACAACGTCAGAATGTTTCATCCGCGAATAAGGTCCACATAGAGCACAGATCACCGGTGGAATCGAGTCTCGAACCCACAGTCCTCCGATAAGAAACCGGACCACCCCCGTTTCCTTCGTCAAAGCAGAAAAAGCAAAGAAAGGAAATCTAGATTCTGTTTGCATTATTTTTATCCAGTGCTTTAATGTTTCACTGCCTTGGTGGAACAGTCTGAACTTCGGGAACGAAAGTCATGGGTTCGAAACTAGTTTTGCCGAACAGCGGAGCGTAATGGCTGAGACAAATCAAATCTGTCGAGCCTCAAGAGCCATGGAAGATTGGAGTGGGAGGAGTCGTTCTTTTTCGATTCAGACTCACGAGGTGGTTCTAATCCCATTTGATCTAACGTATGAAGTCAAGGACTCATGGAACAACAGGAAATGCGGTATCTTCTCTTAATCAAAGTGACCCTACACCTGAGATACATAGAAGTGTGATTTACTTCCAATATATGACTCCCTGGAGGACTTTCAGAAGAAACTGACACATCTTCCGCATGAGACAAAGCTAGGACTACCTCTAGCAGCCGTCCCGATCACAGCGAACAATTCGTAGCTAAAACGCACATCGGCCGACCAGTTTTTGAAATGAATGCCAGCGAACGGAACCCTTCTTTCTCCGATTCCTGTTCCTTAGACACGCCATGCCTGAACCCACTCAGCAACACGTGTCAAATGCAGCGTGCTGATTGTGATATCTTGCTGGAGTAAAAACAAGACGTGACTTCGCGTAAGAGAACGTGGATTTAGATGTTAAAAGACATAAGTCAAATGACTGACGTCACGTAAATTCATTCCAATACGAAGCCCTTCTTTGGCTTTTTTAGTGCAGTTTCGAAACGAACTTTACTTACCCACTGAAATTAGACTTTCTTTATGTAGAAAAATGTATGTAAGTAACAATAAATTAACAGAGCTAAAATAACAGAAGTGTATAATTGTTGCGTGATAGAAATCAGAGGACTCGGGGCCGTTAAATTAATAAATAATTCAATTACACATGTGATAGTTTTATCACAATACAATTACATTTAAATAGAAATTTTTGAAATTCACATTTATTATATTACTTTTTCGTATACGAAACGTGCAAAGAGGAACCATACTATAATCATCAAAAAATTTGATTGCGAGATTTTGATGAAAGTCCCCGGTTTCGATCTCCCTGAATCTGAAAAGGCCATTTCTTGATTTATGTCTGTCGGTCCCATGTCCACCCAACCGGTACAGTTGCTGTCATGGCATCAGGCACGGAGCGGCGTGCTGTCCGTGTGCATGATAACTGAGAAACGCAAAGAAAATTTGAGACTTTTTTCAAACCAATTCCATCCATAAGAAGACTATACGTCTCTGCGTATATATATGTAAACACGTTTACTCAGAAATGCGTTCAGCTAGGTGGATAAAATTCGGCCTGTGTTCCTTCCAGAAAAAATGAGGACGTATCTTAAATTTGGGAACAAATCCGTGAACGGGAAAAGGCGCACTTTTTATACTCGATCTTCTTCATCATGGTATGAAAATAAACAAATAATAGTCGTATTTATAAAGACTGTTTTAGCTTGCTCGTTTGTTAGTAAGTATCACTCCCGACTTTTTTTTAATGATCAAGAAGAGGATAATTAATTATCAAATAACTGTAAGAGACAACGCTCAAGTTTTAATTCTCTAAAAAAGAATTTATGGTATTTAAATATTTGTTTTCCCTTCAAGGTTTCTCTGGAATTAAATCATCCTCAGAAAGGTAATATTCCACATTTCTGCGGGGCAGTGCTCATCGATAAGCAATGGCTTCTCACGGCTGCACATTGTGTGATGAAGTAAGCATCTTTTTTCCTTATTTACTTAACTAATAATTCTGCACAGAACTTAACATTCTAAGACTAATAGTTTTTAAATAAAATTTGTAATGTTATTGTTAACACTGCGATAATCCCATTCTCAGAATCACAATAAGCGATCGCATGGGGTTTGTGAGATCTTTGCAAATGTTCAACTAATATTAAAACGAAACTAGTCTTTGACATTTCCCGGGCGTTCTTCATTAGGTGCAAAATAAATAAAAAATCATACATTTTCATTCTGCCTCAAAATTTAGTTAAACTGCTGATACGTTTCCTGTGCAATTTTTTTGCATTTTCCAATTCGTTTGGTTTTTATCTTTGTAGCAACTAATGCTTTAAACTTGCCGAAAATTAAATAAGTGGAAATTTTAAAGTTGGTTGTCATAACTAAATTAATACTATTAATATAATGGGTGAATCAACTGGTCGTTGAAGACGGCTAGTGTTTTAGAGAGGAACTAGGCCCGGACAATGAATTAGATAGGCATCTCACAAATCGAATGCTACTATCGGATTTTAAACAGCATTGAAAATTTATTTACGGAGAAGAAAGGATGACTTATACTTTTAAATGTATTAGTTGAAAACTTCTTGCATTCTCGATAAATGCAAATTGGCGACACGTTGTGTTTTTTAGAAGTTTTCGTTGAGGAAACTTCAAGGAAACTTTTTACAATCGATTTTCCACGCGCGTGTTTTTTCAGGAAAAAGAAATAATAAAAAAGATTAATTTCATAAACTGTTTTCCATTCAAGTTTCAATGAATTTAAAAACATATGAACAGCAACACTTATTTTTTATTTGGAAACAGTTGCGAAAAGGGGGACCAACCCCCAAATGCGCATTTTGAGAAATAGTTGTTTTCTTAAAATATTAAAGTAAAATTCGAAGGCTGCATTTTTCCAAAACGAATTATTACATTCCAAGTAGTCTACTCTGTAGCTGATTAGATGTGGTTAAATTTTGCCCAGCAAACTATGCTAACGTAAAGTGACCCAGGAATCCATGAAATGGACATTGGACCCAATTGCACTAGACAAATACAAACATTGCAATACAGTATATGTGTTAACCAATAAAAAGAATAAAAACAAAGGCATTTGAAGCTTTCTGAAAGAAATCAGGATTTATTATTTTCTGAAATTAATGAGAAAAAAATCTGCGGACTTCGTCTAGCACATGTAGCCAAGTCCATGAGCCAAGGACTCGTGATAAAGGAGAAGTGTGGCATCTTCTGTAGGTCAGAGCGACCTTGGAGCACAGGTGGTAGAAATCTGTCTTAGCTTCAACATACAGGGGTAGGTTGCTTCCTCGAAAAACTTGCAGGGGATGATGGGCAACGTTTGTGTTTGCTTTTAAAATACTCATCGGTCCATCAGTTTTTGAACAATGCTGGTGCCTCTGCTTCAGAACCGCAGTCATTTCTTTGAAGATCTGCCGTATATGGGGACCAAATGTACTTTAAATTAGCCGCTGACCACTGGAGTGAACTTTGAGAGAGGAATGCTAGACCAGGTCATCTGACCATGGTTCAGAATTACGAAAGAAGTTCCAACGTTTAGTTTAGTTAGATTAGCGCCCCGTTTTGAAGCAACGCGAGGCTATTTCTGGAGTTGTTTGCACACTTTTAAATAGTGGTCAGATAACGAGGTTATAGTTCCCCCCCCCCAACTTCCACACCACAGCAGCGGAAGAACGTTTGACCTCGATGGGTTTATGTGAATCAAGTTCACGTATAAAAAATCAGATATTTTGGCGTATGGGGTCTCGCACTCACGATCCTCCAGTCCAAAATTCCGAGACTCCGCCACCAGGTCTTAGATGCCCAGTCCTTCTCAAAATAGCCATTGTGTAGCTTCAGAACGAATGTTAAGATAGAACTCAAACGAAATTAATGAAACTGAAGTTAACACAAAAACACTACTTCTTACTTTCGTAACACAAAAAAAAATTTCTTACTTTTGTGTGAAGTAACACAAAAAAACTTCTTACTTTTGTAACATTATTTTTTCTTAAATTATGAACATCTTTTTGAATTTTCCTTGAATTCCCGCAGCCCACAGTTCGCTCTGCCTCATCCTACCTACTGGAAAGCCCGCGTCGGCGAGCATAACTTGAAGGAACGGGACGAAAGCGAGAAGAAAATTGCGATAAGCCAAGTATACTACTATCCGTGGTACCACGGCTACGACAACGACATAGCCATGATGAAACTTGCCGAACCGGTCCCCAGCAGTCCGAACATCAAGCCCATCTGTCTCCCAACTGAGACCGAGACCTTTGAAAACAAGTGGTGCACCGCCAGTGGATGGGGAAAGGTCGATTTCAGTAAGTTATATGCAGTTGTGAAATATTGAGTTATACCATAGCAGGGACCCTCAAGGACCTATTGCGATCCTAACTCAGCCAGAAAAATTGAACTGCCACCCCATAATTTTTCTGTGGGGGAAACATTTTTTTCTCACCCAAAAGGGGTCGCGGGTGAAAATATTTAAACAAAAATAACCGATAAAATTAAAAGGAAATCTAATTTTAAACAATGGTATAGAAAATACTGATGAAATCTTTTACCTCGAGATCTTTTGTTTAATTATTTTTGCTTTGAAATGTTGAAGAGTTTGAAAGAAAGTGGCCTTGCTAGAAATTTCATGGGCCTAATATTTTTTCTGTGCCTCGCCAAGTGGGGTCACGACTCACAATTTTAGAAGCCTAGAAAATGAAAATTCAACTTTCTCATAAAACAGATAGAGGGGTAACAATAGCTTATATCAAGTGTTGTCTTATAAAAAGAATTTTTTTTATTTATTTTATTAACCCTGAAAGGCCCAGTTTTGCCTTTAAGCAGCGTACCCAGTTTTGTCTTCTAAAATCTTGGGAATAAGACTGAAGCTCTAATGCCTGATGTTGCCAATAGGATACATATTGAAATTTTTGTTAAATCAATTTGCAACATATGATGGCAGCCTGAGTACTGTTAAAAATAAATTGATGTTTTTTTCGCTTGAGGCTGCATCTTTTTAGCTTTGTTTGTACGCTTGAGAATACCATACTTTATTCTACAATGTTGAAGGGAATTTTTTTATCCGTATCATTATTGACATTCTAGAATTTTATGAAGGAAATTGTTTTTCTGAAATAAAGCCAGTGTTGTTAGTTGGTAACAAACCGTTTTTTAGCTATAAACCATACTTAAAACAAAATAGGATTTTTAAAAATGTTTTTCAAGTGTTTTATTCAAGAAATGAAAGTCAAAGAACATTTTAAAATCAATTTTTAAAACTCGTGCTTTTAAGAATTAAAGAAATCTATGTGAAAATCATGGCCAACATGGAGACTAGATTCCTTCGAAGGGTCTCTCGAAAAAGAGGCTATTTTAATACAAGAAGAATGATCCAAAAAAATTATTAAGTGACTCAAAGAAAAATGGATCTGTCGATTTTGCACTATTATGGCAATGGTTACTGGTTAAAAAGTGAAAGGATCGATATTTAATACGTCACAGGTGCCAACTCGAAAGCTGGAGATTCGCAAGGGCTCCGCTCCACGCAAATGGCGTGGTGGCACTCCGCACCATTCCGTTTTTCAGCCTATCCATTTAAGTAAGTCATTCACTGGCCGTTCCGCCCAAACCACAAACCTGTCAGCTTCGTTCCCCTGCTGCTCCTATTTTTCCCCCGCTTTTAAATCTTAAAACGCAAACCCCCGCCTGCTCAGATTTCCTATAGTGCCAGAGAGCCTCCCCCACGTATCTATACCGGTCGCATTTCAGCATTTATGGCCCGGTAGTCCAAATGGATCTCAAGAGAAGTTGGATTTCGAAACTTCCGACCACACCGCGCCAATTCTCATCGAGTTTTCGCATTGACGACCGGTTTTGGCGCGGCGCGATCGAATTTGTGTGGAGAGGAACGCTCGTGAATGCCCGCCATGTTAATGCTCAGTTTAATCTTTACTTGCGTTGCTTTTATGATTAAATGAACATTGCTTCTTTTTAAATATAGATTAAACCAAATTAAAAATTAATATTAATTAAACTAAACCTTAAGCAGACTTCTTTTTTTTATTTCCGGTAGTACATTTTCATATTGTAATGTGGTTAACGTAATTTAAATATGTTATATGTTCAGAATTATTTAGAATTTAGAGAATTAGTTTCAGAATTTTATAATTAGGCCCTAAAAATATTTTGATATCTTACTTTCTTCATTTCAGCATCGAGAGCTTCCGAAGATCTTAGAGCCGTAAGCATTCAAGTATTTGACAACAGCAAGTGCAACATTTATACCACCCGATTCCGCATACCTATACAAGCCTGGCACTTGTGCGCCGGAACCATGGAGGGTGGGAAAGGAACGTGCCAGGTAAAATTGCTACTGATTTTATTTGTTTGATTAACGTCCCGCTTTGTGAAAATATTTTTAAAAATTAATAACATTCTCATTTACCTAAACAAAATTTAATTATATTATAAAAAACAAAGAGATCGCCTTCTTTTTCATTCTTTTCATCAAATTCTTATAACACTGAAATATTAAATCAAAAGCGAGTTTAGTTATTATATATAATATGGCGAATGTACGTTATATTAATTGATAAACTGATTTTTTCTGCTAATATCTTTCTTATGATTAAATAGATGTCCTACGCTTTTCGAAAACGTTGAGCGTGCACCACATCTTCTAACGTGAATTGACTTCCGTATTAATGTCTTCAGTTCTCTTTGTGTTTCACTTCCATACACGGATGAATTCAGAAAATAAAAATGGATTATTCGCAAAAAGCAGAATTGCAAGCTTCAGCACGAAGCATGCAGGTGAAATTTCTTTATTCTCGAGATTGTGATCTTCCTTAACCAATGAATATCAGTTCTAGTATTTTGACCACTGTATGCAGTTCCAACGAAAAATTGCTATTCCCGTGAACTGAGAAAGCCAATCCTCATAAACATGTACCACCTAAAGGCAAATTTAAAATGGCTTACCAAAGATATTTCCTTTTATGATAGCAAAAATAAGAATAAAAAAACCTGTCTCCTCTGCGCATGGCATTAGCAAATCAATTTTTCTCAGAATTATCTGCTTAAGGCATTATTATGATGAAGTATCCATTTTCTAGTCAATATTTTTAACTATTGCGTATTTTCAGTTTAATAACGTTGTATTTTTACAATCTTTTAATAAAGGTAGATAATATTTTTAAAACCCACATAACTTATACAAAAATATTTCCATCCCTATTTTTTAAAAAGTTTTATTGCCTGAGACCAACTTCCGTATTTCTAGACTTCCGCTTCGTGATCTAGGGAACAATTAATGTTTTGCCAAGTTTCAAAATTGTTTGTGTCTGAACGTAGACAATTTGTGGGTTGTTGCTGAACATTTCTATTTCTATAAATGTTTGACCCCGTAGTGGCATAAGTCAATCTCCAAGTGCGATTTTGATCATAGTCAAGAAGAATTGAACTCTATACGTTTGTGCTCGTCTCATACAACTATCTAGAACTTCTGAAACAAATATAAAACTAAAGGAGGAAAGAGATTTATAGAATATCATACAAGATTTCCGCCGTCTTGGTGGCATAAAATCTTTGTCAAAATTACATTCAGTTTTTATGGATATTTAGCATACCGATGGGTTTTTTTTTACTACTCTTCATATAGCTTTACCGAATGTAATGTTTTATATAATACCCTAGTTGTGATTTATTTTCTTACGGCTTTCTTTAATTCCACAGTGGGCAATACTTCTTAGATTTTTCCTAATAGACGACTGAATATTTAATATTAAGTAAAAAAAAAAATCTTCACATTGATGTGATGTGGAAGTTTGCAGATTTGGGGCACCGTTTGAGGTTCCACTTTCACCACGGCTCTAAAGTACGTGTTCTGTATACAATAGAACTTTTGTAGCTTCCAGAAGAGATACTATAGTAACAGATCAGAGCAAATCAATCGGCTAAAAAAACGAATTAATTTCTCTTTAGCAAAGAGTATATTTCATAAATATGTACATTAAGTATCACAATTACGCAATAAATAGTATTTTTGGATGAAGATATCAGACATTCGAAGGAACTTTCTTTAGTTATGAAAGGATTTAGCTTAGATAAATCAACGCCTTGTTTTGAAGCTACGCGAGGGCTGTTCTTGTTGCAGATCTAATAATTTTGAACCTTTGGCAGATGACGAGGGCGGCCCTCCCCTCAACACACCAGCTGGAGATTGTACGCCTTCGGCTGATTTAAAGTGCGCTAGGCCCGCGTACACTGCTGGCCTCGATCGCACAACATTCTGGTACCGAAGCCAAGGCAACGCCATCGAGGTCTCAGTTAAGAAAGAGATATTAAAGCTCGCATGCACGTGCGAGCCGAAAGATTCGCAAATCGTTCGTGAGCAGCTGGTTCACAGGTTGGAATGGGGATTCTTAGCACCTGACGAACGGTTCGTAAACCGTTCGCGTCGATCGAAATCCTGTCGACTTTCCGACAAGCCCAAAAGGATTCGCACTTCGTATTGAGTCGTGTTTATGTGCAGTTTGCTGTTCCCCACGATCCTCCAACGAACCTGTTGAATCTTTTATTTCAGCCAGAAGATCCTCGAATCTGCGCGCTTACGAAGATCCCCCTCTTACACTGGTGACTATCAAGTGATGATTGATGGTTCGTTCCTTTCCCATGGTTGATGGTTGGCTTATCGTGAAAATAATTTCGACGAACGGCTCGCAAGTGTATTCGCGCCTTTAGAGTTTGAACTGAGATAAATGTTTTGAAATGCATTACTAAAAGTGAAGTGTATTTTCTCCTCTCAACTTAGAAGTCACTTCAGAAGCACTTGAAGTTGCATTTTTTTTTTTTTTAATTCTGTGACGTTTTTCTTTTTTACATAGCTTGCATGTTTTGAATGTTAATTTGCAATTCGTTCCAGGGCGATTCCGGCGGTCCTTTAGCATGCCAGACAACAAGAGGTTGGGTCCTTGCTGGACTCACTTCTTTCGGATCCGGCTGCGCCAAACGAGGATTTCCAGATGTCTACACTAGAGTGTCCCACTTTTTGTCCTGGGTCAAGCAAATACGCGGTTATTAAAACAGCTAGCTGCCTTTGCATTTTATTTATTTCTTCATTTGGGAAAGGATCAAGCTTACATCTTTCGCAAAGGGAAACTGCTGGTTGGTTATCCTTGCCTGCTAATGCCAAGATGAATGACCCGAAACTTGCCATCATTATTTAATGCATTTGGAATTCGTACCTTTGACTTGCTCTACATTTTGAACTCTCTGCTAAGAATGAAAGAAACTGGTGTTTGGCGAAGAATGAAGATGTATGTCTTGTAAAAGTGTAGACTGTAATGAAATGCAATAAAGAGTTTCTTTGAACCGAAATTTTTGTGGATTTTTTTGTTTGTTAACTTGATAATCATTACCACTGTTTTTTTCTTAATTTTCCTCTTTAAAAAAGTAATAAAAACGTTTCAACATTGCTTTCTGGCTTGACAGCCTCGACAATTTCCCTACTTTTGTAGTCATTCCACTTGTACTTGTAGCTTTGACGCTGTCGACAACATTTTTTTGGGGTAGTTATTTCATTGCAATTTTTATTAAATTATCGAAAGTATTGTATTATTCTTTATGATTCTTATTGTCAGGTGAGTCAAGTCTGTACAGTTAAAGAGTTTTGGTTTACATTAGCCTCGAGGTTTGACATTCGTCGCGACGATGCAAAATTTTTATGACCTCAGCCCCTCCCAGACCCGAATGCTAGATTCGCCACTGACTTGGAAAAATTAAACGGGATATACTACAAACGTAAATGAATTATTTCATTTCACGCAGAACAAGAGAGGATCATGTGACTAACTAATCAGAACAGGTTTCATCCAGTTCAAATAAGTAAAGAGCATGCGTGTAGCTCGTGATTACAGGCACACAAAATTTCCCATCGCAGAGAATCCAAGTCGTAAGCACTCCATCACGACGAGGTGCCAGTTTGCAGGTCCCCCTGTGAAAACGTCACATTCCGGCGCTTCTATAATCAGTTTATTCCTCCGATCCCGCACCGTGTGATCCCCCTCCCCTCGGATCAAGAATTTGCCGAGGGTAAATCCCCTTTACATTCCTAGAAGGAAGAATTTGCTCAAGGGACAACAATTCTCAAGTTCCGAAGAAATGCAGCGACGAAGGCACCAGAAAAGGAGGTTGTAATCCGCATTTATATCTTTCTATGCAAGAAAGCAAAACTGCGTAGGGCAGTGGAGAATCCAGGGGCTATTGGGGTGCAGCCACCCCAGAGCTAAACTAGAATTCTTGATTTTATTTAAAATCACTACAACTGTTTGTTCTTCGTTTCCCTTTTTTTCAATAATAATAATAATAAAAACGTGACAACATTGCTTTCTCGCTTGACAGGCTCGATAATTTTCCTACTTTGCTAGTCATTCCACTTGTACATGTAGCGTTGACGCGGCCGAAAACATTTTTTGGCTATTTAATTCATTGTGGTTTTTTATTTAAATTATCAAAAATGTTTTTATGTTCTTTATGATTCTTATTGTCAGGTGAGTAAAGTCTGTACTGTTAAGTATTTTGGTTTGGCCATGAGGTTTGACATTCGTCACGACGATACAAAATTTTTGTGACCTCCACCCTCCCCCTCCGACCCAAATACCTGGCTTCGCTGCTGCACAGGGTAGTTAATTTTGAAAGAATCACTAAATAAATAGGTTCTATCTGCCTTCATTTTTCCCATAAAAATAAGTTACAAAACTTTTGAACGTAGTCGTATGTCATTAAGTTGAAAAAATGAGGGACAAAACTATAAATTAGTGCATCTGTCAAAATACTCGAGTTAATAGTAATAAATGTTACTTCGTTTTGTAATTTCGTAAATTCGTATTTCTTCCAAAAGTTTCATTCTGGTAATATTGATATTTGAGGAAAAATGTTAGCTCTCTAAAAGAGAAGTATTTAAAGTAAATATTATTGTTTTTACTAAAATGTGCTAGTTATCTATAAATTTGTCTGGTGTTGAATATGAGATACGAACTCTACTCAGGGGGAATCCAGTTTTCGGTTAATATAGGTGTTCTCACCACTGATTTCAACGATCAGTGAAATGCAGATCACTGATCATTCCTGATAAAAAGCCTGGCAATTTCAATTTAAGCCAAAGCCTGTCATTACATAGAAACTCGTACTGCGCGGGTGATTAAAGAATGTTCGAAATCATGATTTGGCTCCAAATTACTTTTCAAAAGAAAAATTTCTAAATATCCCTAAAGTTGTTACCAGAATCTTGATTGAGAATGGAGTTAATTTATGCTTTAAGAAACACACACAACGATGTTTGAAATCCCCCGTCCGTCATGCTCCGGATAATAGGAAGTCGCAGCTCAGAGTAAGACAGTTAGATGCTAGACGATATACGTCATTACGTTTGCTATAACTGTGACGTCACATAAACTGACTACATTAAACAACCATTATTCGGCTCATTAATTCTATGAAAACTGTTTTCATTGTCTCAGTGAAAGTAATACAGCGTCCGATGCAACGGAAGCAACTTTAATTGTTGAAAACTAGTAGTTCAAAAACGAAATAACATTTCATCTCAAATTAAAGCAAATATTTTTTTAAATTTTCGGCAGATTACCCGAGTTTATTCTTAAAATCTGCGTAGTATGCACTAGAAACAACATGAAAATACAAGACACGTTTTGAAGTTCAACTTACCCGAGAAACATCTTTCTTGTTGCAAAGGTGGAAAAAACGAGACTTTAGAGGAAGTTTTATCATTTTGCTTTAAAACTATATTTTTATAGGAAGGGAAAGTAAAATCGCTAGTCATAGTTCATGACGCAAAATAAAGTGCTTCGCAGAACAAGCGTAACATGAGACGTCCTTCATTTGTTAGAGTGAGTAAAATAATTTTGTTAGCGAAATTTTCTGGTGTCACATAGCACTACATAGAAACACCAAATCTAATTTTTCTAAGCGAATGATGACTGCTGCTTGTAATAATTTAACTTTTTAATCTTCTTTAAATTAATTCTTTTTAATGCCACTACATTTTTAATTACTTCTACTTCAGTCTTAGAGAACCACACACCTACTTTAACTTCCAGAGTCACGAGATCCCCTTCTTCCTAATTGTTTAAGCTCTTTGCGTAGTTAGCGCTCTTTTCCTAAACATATAAGCCTTCCTACTAAGACGCGCCGCTTCGAGCGTAACTTTTCACTCCTGGTCGTGGATGTTCTTCAAATTATGATTACGTTATAAGTTCATATCACCTGTACTGTGATCTTTAAAATGGGTAAATATGCCTCCTTAATTTTTTTTGAACAGTGTAGATAAAAAAAAACCGCCTAGCGCACAATTACAGCGAAGATTCACTCAGTGCAAAATGTCTAAGAATTTTTTGTATATAATAAAGTATCGAATAATGAGAAATAGTTATAAAAATCTGAAACTAGCAGCACCAGCCGTGCTCCACACTGGGCTCAGGCAACTCGCGGCTCGAAACCAATACTTCTTTGAGTTTTGAATACTGAATGCAGGTTAGTGGAACAGGCTATAAAACGAAAGACGCCCATTTCAGTTCTAATATTTTGCACAATTTTGTCATGACTTTCTGTATGAATGTTGTCAGAACCATAAATGCAGTATGATACCGCTCTAAATAAAGTTTCCATCCCAAACAGTAGGTATTTTACAATTTTATTGAGACGCCATGTTGCACCAGCGCACGTAGATTTTAAAAAAATACTATTTTAAACTTGTATATTAAACGGGGAGCATTCTGATTGGTTAGCTATGCTTGCAAAGTCGCGAAATCGGGTCCGGTTGTTGAGGCTGGAAGCTCAATCAGGTTTTTTCCCCATAAATAATGTATAGTGAAGTAGTGATTTCTCTAGTAAATAGATGGTAGTCGGGGGTAGGTGACCGTTGATGATGTATCTAGGGGCTATGAACTTTCTTATAAAATAAAAATTATCAAAATCGGTGAAGTTATTGGGACTGGGGGACTAGTTCTTTGGTTTTACCAATTATTTTAAATATATAGATATTTGTATATAATATAAAGATATTTTTGTCATCATGAAAACTGTTAATGAGGTTCATTGGAATCTTTTGCTTATATCATTTTTTAACTCTCAACTAAACAACTGATAAAATTTGTATAACAGCATCATCTGTGTCAACTTGATATTTGAAAAAATTGTGCGCCGATTATAGGTATTGCAGCAACTCTTTAGCAATTGTCAAGTAGTTCAAATTTTATAGGAAAACACTTGTTTAGCAATGGAAATCTACTAATAATAAAGGAGAATGTGTGTGTGTCTGTGTGTGTGTGTTGGCGCTCTACAGGGCAGATCGCTGAACCTAGAGCTACGAAATTGGCACAAACATATTTTGGAAGGTGGGAATGTGCATCTCGGGCCCTTTTTTGAAATTTTAATTAATTAAAATTTAACCAAACTTTTGGCATTTTTCATTAATAACTTCCGAAACGCGCAAAAACCATTTCCAGGCCATCTGAGAGTGTAAAAAATTATCTTTTCAATGATATTAATTAACGCACAATTTTTTCTCTAATTTTAATAAATTTTTAACAATATTTTTGGCATAATCTACAACAATACTTTTTCATTGTTGCAACGCAATTCAAACCGATTTGATTGTTTAAACAAACATTTATTTGCTTGTTTCTCTACCATTGTTGAAAGCTAAGATAATATCTTAATGTTTAATGCTCTGTTTTAATCGGCATATTTTCATCCAGCTAACATGCGGCTGGAAGTAAAATGTGCCGCGCTATTTAAAGTTAAAATAAAATGCATATTTTGCAAGAGGAATAAGAGAGTGAAGTTGATGCCGACAACGGGTACTTGTATGCTACATGACACAGACAGTTACTCGACTCCATTAAGCGGGGTTTACACGCGAACAGTAAAACCGACAGTAAGAGATGACGCATGCGCAGAATCATAAAAGTTTTAACCGGGCCACGGCAAGTCTCTGTCCGAACTTGACAGCGACATCTTACTGTCGGTTTTAAGCGGGGTTTACACGCGAACAGTAAAACCGACAGTTAGATGTCGCTGTCAAGTTCGGACAGAGACTTGCCGTGGCCGTCTTAAAACTTTTATGATTCTGCGTATGCGTCATCTCTTACTGTCGGTTTTACTGTTCGCGTGTAAACCCCGCTCTAGGGACGTTCATGCAGACAACGAAGAGAATAAATGCAAGGCTACTGAAAGAACATGGGTTAAATGTCTATCAAAATTTAAAATTACTTTATTAAGGGAATCATGAAAATAAAATTATACGTAAGAGATTAAGTTGAAATTATATTCCCTGCAAACAAACTGGTCGCCGAAGGCGGCTAGTATTATAAATAAATGAAAGAAAACTTAATAAAGCAGTATGTTATATAAATATTAATACACTAACTACATTTATTTAATTTGTTTCGTGTTTGTGAAGACAGAATTTTGTAATAGATATTTTACTCACTTTCTAATTTGCTGGAAATCTGAAAAGTTGTATTATTTCTCGATGGAAATGCACTATTTTAATATTTTCAAAATTATCAGTTAATCGATTCATTGAATTAAATTTTGATTCCATACGCATGGCGCCACCTGGTAAGGAAACTGGGAAAAATTGATTTCGAGAGTTCATAGTATTTATAATATGAAAGAAAAGTAGAAAAAAGGTCTAAAAAGTAGAAAATAATTAAAATAAAAAATGTACTTTTTAGTATACTAATAAAAGATTTGTTTTTATTAAATTTATTTGTTGATTAAGTTAAGATGACTTTCTGAATTGTTTTTCCATTCTCACCTTAAAGAAGTCAACAGAAGCACTCGCCATGAATGAATGTTTTCAGGAAAACCACAATTCATTTAAGCGATTTTGATACATTTGTACTATACAAACATTTGTATAGTATTTCACTTGATATATTACTCTTTTACTGATGACTGAAGTTCATCACCGATATCATAAAACTCAACAATTTATCAATATTTGCAGTTAATAGTATTAGTTTTTATTGGTCACATAAAATAATTTAAGTTATTCTTTTTAACTGAAATATTAGATATTTTAAAAGACTATAAACGTCTACAAACATTTCAGAGCATATCGTTATCAGTGCGTGAAAATTTGTCCAATTGAAAAGGTTTCAATTGTGATAAAAGTTGTGTCGAAAATCTGAAATGATGTTAGTACTATACTATAATGACAGAAGGAACCGCCGTGAGAAACAGCCGACAGTCATTGCCTTGGAATTAAGTCTTTCTTGCGAAATGTCTGCGACACGCAATTTTGTGCAATAAGGAAGTAGATGCATTGTGATTACCTAAGAACATGAACAAAAAACATACAAAATAGTCATTTCTCAATCTTTCTGCAAAATTTGAAATTCGACGAAGAAAGAAATGCTTTACTGGAAGCCGTATCATTTGCGGTAGTAACATATAAAGTCGTTTGCTCTCAATGATGAAATTACTGCTCTAACTTAAATGATAATGCAAATATTAATATATCTCTACTAAAAATAAAAAAGAATAGGTCTGTATGTCTGTTGGCGGCCTACAGAACAGACCGTTGAACTTAGAGCTACCAAATTTTGTACTTTGGAGGGTGGGAATGTGCGCCTCGGAGCCATTTTTTTTCAATTTTTATTCAAATTTTAATTATTTAAAAATGAAGCGAATTTTGGCCGCTTGCGGTCGTTTTTTCCTGAATAACTTCCGAAGTAATTAACGCTCGAAAATTATTTTTATACCATTTTAAAATGCCAATTTTCACCTTTCTAATGTTGTTAGTTTCAACTCTGTATATTATTTCAGTGAATTTTAAAATCTTTTTGAAAGCATCTTATATTGCTCTGAAATCGGTGAAGGTCACAGAATGGACAACACCCCTCGCGGACAAGGTCACGGAATGTTGTTTCCTCTAGGAAGGGAGATGGGTCCCCCCCCCCTTCTTCGAGATGACGTGGAAGCAATTCGCCTGTAACTGGGGTAGAAGGCGGGGTTGGCTTTAGCAAAAAGATCCACAGTTCAACTACCACGAGAATTTTTCCCCCTCTAAATTTTGAACTATTTTTTAATTGGTTATGTTAAGATAAATGCTGATTTTTTACAATTTTCAAACATTTTAAACTCATTTTTTGCGTAAACAACTTCTATTCCATTTTGAAATGTGAAAAGTGACCTTTCCTCTTATAGTATTAAACTTAATGCTACGCGACTTTTTTTGCTGAATTTTATCAAACTTTTATTCCTGTTTCAAATTATACATGCTTTACCAAACTCAATTAGAATACCACAATCAGAGCGAAACAGATGATGAAATATCAAATTAAAAAAGAATTGAAATAGCTTTTAGCTATTATAAATGTTTTTATACTTAAAATTACAATGTTTTCTGATTGCATATGACTGATGATGTTTTAAAGACTTATACCATTCTTATACCATTTTATCAAAATTAAAGGGGATTTCAAATTGTAGCAACAATTTTAAATTAACATTTGAGCATAAGCAGCTAAAAACTGTATTCATTTACTGTTCTCCAAAATTTCATTTACGAAATGGAAACTGAGAACTTTGAATTTATGCATCTAAAGATGATCTTTTTTTACTATTTCATATTGGACGCATCTCTATTTCATTTTTGATTTTGAAACTAATTGTTTTATCTAAAAAATAAACGAAAAATTCATTTTTTCATGACATTTTACTTAATTCGTAACAGTCATTTGTTTGAGTTTTCAGATGTTTTTTTTTCTTTTCCCCTTCAAAAATGACAGTTTATTACGTTAAAAAAAATTCAAAGTGGAAATACCTTCGTCGGATAAATAGCTTTATTTACAAATTATTAACATTAAATAAACAATAACAACTTTTTCAAACATTAAGCATATGTTGCATTTTTTTAACTGAATCATTTTAAGTTATAAGTTTTAAGTTATAATATGGGCGAACCAGCTGGTCGCCGAAGGCGGATAGTGCACTTACAAGCGAGAAGTTTGTAAATGATTAATATAGGATATCAGATAGTATAGTTTGTAATAACCTGTTTTATTGATTAAAAATTTTTGTGTGTAAAATCTTGTTATATGAAATCTGGAAATATCTGGTTGTAATTTAACGAAAAAATGAGTTACCATATACTGCATTCCAAATTTAATTCGCGGAGCGTTTAACGTACCCTCTAAGCGTTCAGTTGTTTTGATATAATAGCTTTACAATCTAGCTTTTAAAGTGAATAATTGTATCTTTATTGCGTTTAAGAAAGTCTTTGAAATCTTAAGAATACTTTGTCCGTGGTAGCTGAAGAAATTATGCACATAAACATGAATAATTTACTTTATAACTGAAATTGACAATCGGAAAAATCCGGCTCAAACGCTTAGAGGGTTAATCTATGATATATAACTTCCACCTGGATTTTAATAATTGATTTTTCATTTTTTTCGAAAAAAAAATTCTGATCAATGCACCCAATACATGCTACACGTTAAATGCTCCGCACGTAGAAGTCACGCTCGCCATTTTAGAATTTATCCAACTTCTATGTCATTCTGTTGGAATTTAAAAATTTAATTGCGGTTTAAAATTATAAACTAAAATTTTCAAATTATAAAAATGACAGTAGTTTTTGCGTTCTTATTATATAGCTACTTTAATTTACTAGTTTCTGAAGGGATGTAACCGCCTTTTTTTTTTAACCGTATATACCGATTCGCGGTAATCAGTCGAAAACATTATCCGAATTTGACACTTCTTTTTACTTTCTCGTATACGAAGTATACAAAGAGAAAGTATTGTAATCGTCAAAAAATTCAAACTCGAGATTTTGACGAATCTCCACGTTTTATGCCTCCCTGAATCCGAAAAACACAATTTTGGAATCATGTCTGTCTATGAACACGATAACTATTAGAGCTACGGGGATGAAATTTGGTATGTGGTCTTTAAACATAATTTGTAGGTTTCTATCAAATTTTGGACAATATCCGGCAACGGGAAGTCTGTCTGTCTGCACGTCCGCTATCAAGTGAACACTATAACTCAAAAACTTGAATAGCTAGATGGATAAAATTTGGTACACAGTTTTAGCGTCATGAATGTAGGTCCGTATCAAATTTTGGGCCAAATCCGTCAAAGAACTGACTGTCTGTCGGTCTGAATAATTTGCTATTGAAACCAATCCGTTGTCTCCACGCGCATGCGTACTGGAAGCAATCTTCTGTGCACGCGAAAGGAGCGACTACGTCAGTTTGTCCTTGAGATGGCAAGAGTGAAACCTAGCAGTGTGCGACAGATGCGTTTTAATCGGTACGCATCTCTTTGAATTGCCTTCTTTACCTAGATATTTTTCAATCCCTAAAATGAAAAACCTTCTGATAGTCATTGAATTCTGGATAACAGTAGGTTCGAATTAGCCACGCGGGGGAAGGAGAAACGGCACCTTTTTGGGGAAGTATACGAGAAAGTTTAGGAGAGAACACTCCCGCTGGTTGAAAAAGATATCTAAAAATATATACTCTAAGCTATGCATTGAATATACTCCATTTATCCCTTGGCAAAGCTTTCTTAATTTGTTTGAATTACCTAAACTTTAAGTTTGAAACGGGTTTTCGTAATTTTAAAGTAAATTCGATTGAAAATAAATTACTCTTTAGTTTACCAGCCACATTTAGAATTATTTCATACCAGTTAAGATACATATTATTGATTTTCCCGCTTATTTTTCTTTACGATAATGACATTTATCAAAACAGAAATGTATATATTATTGAGTTTGCCCGCTTTTTTTCCTCTCGACAATGACGCGAATTAATGACGTCACCTGCAGGAAGGAATCGGATTGTAGAAATGCTGGGAATGAAAGCATATGACGTCACCTGTCGCTAGGAAGGTCACGCACCAACCAATGAAATTGAAGCAATGTATTCTGGGATCGTAAGGAGAAACTCTCGCTGTTAAATCTGACTAGCAAAAAAAAAAAACTGTTTCGAAGGTCACGGTTGTGGTTTTACGATCCAGAGAAAAGACTGTTTTGCATCAGCCTAACTTAGATACACCATTGCTGTATAATAATGATTTTCACGTTGCAATTTTTTAATATCGTTTTGGATTAACGTACTCTGTACTGTTTTTCTACAGTTAAAATGTCATTATCGCGGAAAAATTAAGCGGGAAAATCAATAATGTGTATCTTTTGTTTTGATTTTGTTTTCAAACCTTTTTCGTGCTTTTTTTTTTTTCCCCTCCATTTTGTTGAAGTCCTGATTCCACGGGCAACGCCGTGCGCGTACTGCTAGTAAATTATAAGAAAAAAGCAGAATGTCATTAAAAGATCGCTTGCACAATAAAATGTGCAGTAAAGCGTTTATACGTTGATAGTGAATATGACGAGAAAATTTAAGAAATAAATCAAGGTAAAAAGTACATCAAAATTTTTCAAATATGTCAGCATTTAATTAAAATATTATTCATTGTTTAGATTAGTTACGTAGGAAAAAACGACTTGCAACGGAAATCTTTTTCCATTGGGTTTTATTAACGGAGCTCAAACTGAAATTTAATGAATTATGAACGGATAAACGTCACAATACATATATTTTTTTTTCTCAAAACACACTGATTTCTATATTTTTTTTAAATAAGCACTTAGCTTCAAGTTCTTTCATTATTTTATTTACATTTATTTAAAACATAATATATCACACGGAATTTATAAATTCTTTATGGCATTACTGTCAAAACTGAAGAAATATGTTACAAACTTTTATTTCTTTCAGTAAAGATAAAGATCTGTTTGACTTTTGAAGCATAAAAGATTAGGGCGTTTCGTAAGTTAGGCCTCCGTCGTCCAAGCGAGTAGTAATAACTTGAATTCTATCAAGTTGCAAATCTTCAAGCACTGCCATAAAAATAATCCTGATAAATTTATGGATGACTGAATTTCATGAATGAAAGTAACTGTGTGAGTTAAATCTTAAATTACAGCATCAAATGTTACGTTTTTAAGTAATTTAAATTACTATTTAAGCTGATAAAAAGGGAATTTAATATTGTTATATTTCAAAAATTCTCAAAAAGAACATGGGAATGATAATAATGCCCCATTCTTCTTTGCATTCATCATATGTAAACTGCAATGCCAAATTTGAATACCCGACACGACTGGACACAGAAAAGTTTCAAAAATTAGGTTATATTTATCGTAACTAGAATTTCCAGACAGGTGTTAGAAAATGGCCATGCTTTCCTTAACATAGTTTTAAATTTGTACTTTTAATAGGCATAAATTTTCGAACTGTAACAAGCAATTAACTAAAAGACAATATTTTAAATACATAAATTGCAGTCAAATGACGCAATATCTTCATATTATAGATTGTTCAGAGCACATTTCATTCGAATCAATAAATATTCTGCAGTCTGCTTCTTTTTAAATCTGCATTTTATGAACAAAATTTTCTGTAAACTTTTTTCGCACTACAAAATATGTCGAATTAACTTTTCCTCATTTCTTTTTTTAAATTTCAGAAATCTCATAATTCAGAATAGCATGTCTTCCATCCAAAAATTTGTTTCAAAAATCGTTTTCGCAAGTCGTTAGACATTCGAAACATGCAAGAACTAATAATGTTTACAAGACGATTAACAAATTAGAATACGATAATTAGCTTTGCTTTCTAACTGCTTTTCAGTTGCCCATTAAAATCAGCGCTTGATTAATTATCTACTCGTACGAGCTGGTTAATTTTTGGCGCCAATTCGTTAACCTTTCAGGTTACTTTAGTTGTTGTTCTGCATAAAGAAGAATCGGCCTTGACTCTGTCGAGATAAACGAATTCTTAAGATAGTTCGTTGAGAAAGTCAAGGTTTTCGAGACTCGAGGCTGATGACCTGAAAGTGTCGTCAAAATCAGTTCTCATCCGATTACAGCAGGTTAAGAAACAGGTTTATTTCACTTGTGTTGAATTCCGGAAGCTACAAAAGTGGCCTCTAGATTTGTTTGCTGAGCTTTAGGCATTATTTCGATGCTCAAAAGGTCACAGGCTACGAGAAAAAAGAAATCTGTTTAAGTTTTAGTGCCCCAAGATGATGTCGTTATCAAAATTAATGATGGTTGCTTTGAAACATATTATGTAACAGCGATCTTTTTTTATGTAATAGAAAATGGATTGAGTCTGTTTAGGTATATAGTTCGATCATTGCTATTAACTGCTTATCTACATAATCATTTGGTTGTTTTATTGCAAAATTCAAAACTCATTAAAATGGTCATTTTTGTTTTTGAAAAAGTGGATTTAATGCTTACATTTTCGAAATTATATGCGCTAGTATTATTTTCTTGAAAATTCTTTTCTGATTTCGTCTTCATCTAATCCCCTGTGAGAATATAAACTTTTTTTCAATTATATATAACGCAATCTTTGTTGAAAAGAGCTTAAAAACCGAAATTTGAAAAGCATACACAAACAAAGCAATCTTTTTCCCCCTGAGTTTTCAAATACCTCGCAGACCTCAGAAATAGATTTCCTTTCAAAATTCAAGTGCAAATTGGGCTACTGGCAGTGACGATTTAAAGCGTTCAAACCCAAAACAAATGTGCTCTCTGAGCCCTAAGAGACAAGAAGTCGGGTGGATGCAGAATTACTTTTTTTACTCTTTATTTGGGGTAATTATGCTAATATCTACGATATTTAACGACTAATTATTCTTATACAATTATGAAAGAGGGAGATTATTTTTGAAAAAATCTTGCGAACCCTTATTAAACGATTTACAAATCAATTGATCACTTGAGTTTGATCAGCACCGCGGAAGACAATTTATAGCCGGATGCCGTGGACATTTGCATGAAATTTGATTCCCTGTTTTAGCTTGTTCAGTTATAATATCGACCCGAAATATGTAATCCGTCCCAAAATAACTCTCTTGCTGCTTCCAAACGGAACGAACTGCACTAGATTGGGATGGTCTTTGTTTAAGCAATGAGATTTAATATTTATTTTAGATACATTTATGAATAGCAGCGAAGGTGTGATTATTATTCTCATTCCTTTCTCTTTATTATATGGCTTTTTAGTTTGAATTGTTGGAGGGGAGGAGCACCCTAGTATTTTTCATATAAATATACTGACACGCAGCAATGAATCAGTGCAGTGGTCAATCGCAAACACACATCAAGCACTTGTCTGTTGTTTTAGAATCCGTCAGTCCGAAAAATGACTATCATAGTTTAGTAACCCGTGATTCACGTCAAATGGCTGAGCTAAATGAGTGTCGCACTCCACTGTGCATCTTGCAAGAGGAAAAATAGGCGGCATCGCAGCAAAGTCTAAAACAATGTCGAGTTAGATTGTATATGCAGTCATGTGACTGTGACGTCACGATAATTGAATTTATTGAATTTGCTTTTACACACTACTTTTGTACTATCTTTATAAATGAAGCGCTTATGTGGACGCAAAATCGGGCTGAATTTCATAATCACCGTTTGGCAACAGCTCGCACCTTTGTTTTGCTTACAATCGATTCGGCGAATTTAGTTTGATTAGATCTGAGACAACGAAATTTTTCAAAATGAGTTTAAGTCGGGCAGTTTCAATTATAAATCGAAATCGTCAAAAAAGAGAACTGTTGAATCTTTCCTAAGATGATCAAATCGGAATGATCAAAATAGAGTCAAGCGTTTTTGTGTACGGAACGAAGTTTCCGATCATTATTTCTGTGGGGAAAAGAAAGCATGTTTGAAATTTTAGTATCAAAAGTAAAAATTTTAGGAATTTTTAAAAAATTTGGAAAAAGGCTATTTTGTTAATTTTATGAAGGTAAAAGTAAATAATTATTATGGGTTATAATTTTGAATAGTGAATCTGAACGTATTTAAAGCCATTTGTCAGTTTAAAGTGTCCTTTTTAAGCTGAAAGTTTGTGGAATGGGTTAACTCATCTTTCGAAAAATCAAATTTTGTGAGGTTTTAACATATAAATAGCTAGCTACCCAGCGATAAAAGTTATATCTTTCTTGGTTAAATAATTATTACAGAGAGTGTACATACATGTGGCGAAGCTTTTCTGAGCAGCAATTCGTTGAGAAGTGCGAATATTTAGAAGTTTGTTGGAATGAAGTTAGGGCTAATGAAACTGTTGAAAAAACATTCAATTGTGTGTACCAAGAAGTTTTAAGTGCCTGATTTCTGATTGATGAAAATAATTTTTATTTGTAAACATCTTATCATACATTTTAGCTTTGAAATTTCTTCCTAACATTTACATATATATGGTATAAAGGTAAAATTTTAATGTTATAAATTGATTATTTAGTTTTTAGTAATTAAAAGTTTAGTTTTAGTTTTTTCAAAAAAAATTTAGTTAGAACTTCCTGTTATTCAAATAATTTAAATTTACTTTTAGTAATTAATGTATTTATAATTTCCTATTACTAGCAAGCACACACGATTGTACAGCGAGCGAGCGAAGTGAGCTGGGATCATGTAGTGATCCCAAAAGAATCACAACGTGGTTCTTGGGGGTTGACGAGCGCAGCGAGTAGGGGGTGTAACCCCCTCGTTACTAATATAATAGCCCAGATCCTCCGGTTACCAACAATAAAACTCGCGCCATAGCACTGCGAGACGTTAAACAGCATTATTTCATTGTTAGAGAACCTAATTTTCAGTAATTTTAAATTTAAAAGAGTAATTGTTCTAATTTCAAATTTAATAGCTCTAAAATAGTGAAATAAAATTTTCTATCGATTGATATAAAATTTATCTCGCTATGATCAATAGTTCCCGAGAAATTTTAAATTATATTAATCCTATCTGTCAAATTAATTTCCGTTTTTTAATAGAAAGTAGTAAATTACGTCAGTGGTATATCAAGCGCGTGATAAAGTTTGGACGCCAAATTGTATCTGAATGCAATCGTGGCGATGTTGTTTTCTTGCCAAGAATTAAATTAGCCACCAGTAACGTGAATCTAACATTCGTTCTCAACCGCCGCCAGTTCCCGATAATTCCAGCTTACACGATGACTATCGACAAATCGCAGAGGCAAACTTTCGATCATGTTGGAATTTACCTCGATGAGCCTGTCTTTTCACACGGACAGCTCTATGTTGCACTTTCAAGGTCTAGGATTCCCAATCGCGTTAAAATTTACACAAAGAATCTGAAGTACAAGGAAAATTATTAAACAACGAAAAATACTTCACACGGAATGTTGTATACCGAGAGGTTTTTTGAATAAAGAAATATTTAAATAATATGTAAATAAAAAAAATATTTCCTGTCATAAAACATATGTTTATTTTATTTGTTTTCAATCAATGTTAAACATTTCTCTCGCATATATATCTATTTAAACACGTCAAATTTGAAGGGAAATCTCTCGAATGAAGAGGCAATCTGCACCCGTCAAACCATGACGGGTGATTTTCTAGTTTTACAATAATAATAATTGCTGGGACATAATACACCATATTCAAAATTTGAAAACATACATTTTGTTGGGCCCTTGTATACTGTAGCAAATTACCTGTGCGCCATTTCGTCACTGCCTGTGGATCATCTCTCATGCTTGTCCAGTAATCCATTTCAGTGCCAAAAAAAAAATGTTTTTTCTTTTACCTCACTAAACTGTAGCCTTCAAGTCATGTTAGACAAAGTGTTCATCTCACCCCTAGACTCTTCATTCTCACGATTTCGACCTGAGAAAATGTTAATCAACTAACATGGCACGACATAAGAAATTCCCATTAACATCTTACGCATCTTGGAGTCAAAACCATCATTAATTATTGAAAATTAAAGAAGCATCACATGTGACATTTTTATTGCTTAGTATTTTAAATTGCAGCATCGTAAAGAAAAATTCCACATTTTATCCATGATAGAGTTCATTCATGATAATGTGACATATATCAATTTTAAATTCATTATGCATATCGCAGGAGGAAAAAGAGCATGGCGACACATCACAGCATGGAATAATATACAGTCTTCAGAGTTATAGCGTCATATTAATTTGCTCCATTAAAATATCTCCTTGCATCCATCATTTTTTAATAATTCTCCGTTAACGGTATCCAAATCGTCCGAAGTGTTGGCGTTATTCCGTTTGTGCGCCAACAGTTATCACTAAGAAATCCGCAGAGAAAGAGTACAAAAAGCTATCGTTAAGATTTGGTGGGTTTTGTCCGAAATTCAGTGAATACCCATTCAATTCAGTTTCACGCAGCGGTACTAATTAAATTTGATGCGGACATTCGTATGAAACTCCACGCCATCGATTAAGAAATCTCAGCAGAAATGAGCCAAGAGAAGTGACATTTTACTGCAAAGGTTACTGAAATCGAAAAGAAGTATAGTTAGCATTTTTGGTGCTTGGGAAGATTACAAAACATAACGAAACATAAATGGAGGGAAAAAGCCTCACATACATGTATAAAAATGTGTATAGATGTTCATTTTCTTTTAAAAACCACAAAATTGTATTGTACTTCCTGTTTTAAGTCAAATATTATAAAAGATAGCTTTGGTCATTATAGCATTACCCTAAACAACAGTTCTCGATCGATAACAATAAAAGTACTAAAATATCTTTAAAAATAATTCGATGAAAGACTTTTGACACGAAAAATTAAATGAATAAAACTGCCATTTGTTGAAAAACTTGAATCTGCATTAAATGCAGTAAAAAAAGATGCTCCCATCAAAGCATTCCATCAGACATAATCAATAAACCTGAAATATTGTAAATCAAATCAAAATTCCCCAAAAAATACATTTAAAGTTATATATTAAATAGTTCTTTTTTTTCTTTGGAGTAAAACTGAATCGTTATTATGCGAAAACTTTTCAGCTATTTTGCATTTTTTTATACTAAATGTAGAATTAAAATTAGTTCTATGTAAGTAAATAGTATAGTAAAATTTTTTAATGTCTTGAACATATCTGTATAAAGAATTTTTGTTTGGTATTTTCACATCTTTTAATGCATTATAGAATGCACTCAAAAATGTTTTTGAAGACTTCGTAGAAATCCAAAATGTCACATTTATTGTTTGAAAAATAGCAATTAAAACATGTCCTGCCGCTCCATAAAATACTCGAAAAAATGTGCTTTCTCTTTTCAGAGAGTTTCTGATTCAGCTTTCTTTGAATTAATTCCTTTGAGAATGGAATTATAGCAATTATTTTTCTCAAACTGATGCAGAAAAATAATTGCTTGATCGTGATTAAATTTATCATTTGCAGTTATTACAAAGCCCATGGAGGCCAACAAAAAGAATATAAAATATAATATTTACTCGCTTAATTATTATTTATATTTTTTCATTAATGTAAAAATTATATCAAAAATAACTACCATACTTTAAATGAATCATGAAAAATTGAGATAAAAGACCAGTAACAAGACTAACATCGCATGAATAAAAAAAAGAAATTGAATGTGAATAGAAAGAAGATACGCGACATAATCTGGTGGTAGCAAATAATTAATAAGGCTGTTATAAAGATTAGAAAAAAATATTGTATTAGAAAGATAATTAAAAAGGTTTTTATTTTATTTTTTTACTATAATATATTGAACAAGTTAAGATTACTGAAACTTTCTATCTGCTTAATTAAATTCTGTCCTTTTGAAACAATGTGAAACAGAATAAAATGGCGAGAGAAGGTAGAACGAACTTCAAAACCAGAATAATCTCGCTCAGATCGATGAAGCAAACGTCTTCTTGCACTGGCAGAAGATTCATTACAGAGCTGTCGTGAAATTCGTTTAACAGTTCGTTGACAATCATTTTAGTTCATGTAAATATGATATACAGCATCAACTGACTGCCATATTGCAAGCTTAATTAACGTGCTTAACAATTATTTTTTCGATGTTTAATCATCTTTCTGAAAAAATTATTGAAGCATCTGTAATTCTTTTACAAAAGTATTTCTTGTCTTGTAGATTTTTGTTTTATTTTATTTCATAAAGTCGAAGATAAAATATTTTGGCAGCTTCAAGAAAGACAAAAATTATAAATTTGAATTGAATATGGTAGTATAAGCGCAACTTATTGGTGTGAGGAAAAAAAAAATTCACAAACGTTTGTTGTTTAACTTTAACTTGTTTAAGTTAACAACTTAACCTTGAAGTTGTTGGATAACAACTTCAAGGTTATTATTAATTTACGTATTTTATAATTTTTTTTCTGTTAAAAACACTGCGACAAAAGTAATCTGTTAAGCTGAAGTGAACATCTGCATTCAGAAAGAAACTCAATTGAAAATAACACCTTCAAAGTTTTATTTTTTTACATCCATAGAAACTTCTTTAATATTCTGAACCTTCGTCGTTTCAATTAAAAGAATCAAATCAATATCGTTTGGCATCGCACGCATTTAAATTAATTTTTTCCCTTCCTTTATTTACTCAAATGAACGATTTCAAAGTTCAAGGATAAACTGTTCCGACACGTATGAGTTCGATATTCTCACTTAAATTCTGTTTGGACACATTGACTCACATGCATTATTCTCACACCGCTTAAGTGAATTATAACGATTCTAGATTTCAGTGTCCTCTGATACTGATATTCATTTAAAGTCTTATCTAACTTCGAATAAGTTGGATATTAGTATGCAGAATAGGTAGACGTGTTATTGCGTTTTGTGGTTTAAAAAAAACTATGATCAGTGCATTAAAAAGAGGCATTTATCAGATTTAAGGTGAGTAGGAGAAGATTTAAACTAAGTGAGAAAGTGAGGTTGAATGACTCTCAACAAAATAGGTTGGTTGACCCAACCTTTGGTTCAGGTCAGATTGGTTATCTTGGTTTGAAGCACATTATGTTGGTTTAAGGTCCTAAAAGTTTTATTGCTGTTTGGAATCACTCCAAAATTAAACACTCCAAAGAAATTTCGTTTTATGACTTGAGAAGTGTTTCACATATATGAAGCCGAACTTAACATTTGCATTTTCTTAACCGTGCACCTGAGTCAATCAGAAAATTAGCAATATATTGTTTAAAAGCATTTTCATTTTTGAAAGTTATGAAATTATTTCGAAATTAACATTATCCTGTTTTAAAGTATTATTATTTATGAAATACAGTAGAACCCCGGTAATCCTAAATTCCGGATAATCCGAACACCTTTTTTTTAAAAATTTTCTGAAAGATGAAGGGAAAATAATAATTACGAATCAGAAACTAAGCTAATGTTCATTCCTAACTTAAAAGAAGTATTCAAATTGGTCTTTAAGTATGAATGCAACACCTTAATGAGTAGACACAAACTCAGATATCTTCTTTTTACCCTCAACTTGTTTGCCACTGTACCGTGCGAATCGTCACGTGCTCTTTTCGTGCGCCTTCACAGAGCACCCAGAGTCAATACTCTACTGCACTTGGCATATCAAGAGTATTTTACCGAATTTTCCGCATAATCCGAATTCCCCGGAATCCGAACAGAAGTCAGCCCTCAATTAGTTCGGATTTTCGGGGTTCTACTGTATATCCCAAGCTTTATAAGAAAATGCTTACAATGTTAACCCCACGCTTCACGATTTTTTACAATACAAACGGTGTGTAAATCTAAATACATAAGTGGGTGGAAAGCATAAAAAAAGTTCTTAAAATTAATTTTGATCCTATTTTTTAATTAAAATTAATTAATTGAAAAACCTTAATTGTTAAAGTAGAATTTCTTCATTAAAATCTTTCCTTCTTGAAGACTAAAATACGGTATTTAAATAATTTTTAATATTTTAATAAATTATTCAAAATTAATTGATAAAAGCCAAAAAACAAAGTGTTCCAAGATGTCTCCCTGTGCCGTATAGGGTTAAAATAGTCACTTATTCATGGAAAGTAAAAACTTTTTAGCATTTCCATTATATAAAATTAAAATGTTTATGTCTAATTTCACTAAATTTTTATTTCTGTTTCTTAATTAAAAATAATTAATAAACTAGGCATATCTTGCAAGATTATTTCAGTAGATATTATTAAGATGAATGCTTTTTATTTCTATTCAATTGCAGCATTTAGACTAATAGAAAGATGAAGCATTTGATACCATTGATTTGAAAAACACAATAAGCTATTACTATTTCTGCTTGAAAGCTATATCATAACGTATCTTTTATGAGGGTGTCTTATCGTACTAGAAATAAAGAAGTCATTGACCCGATATGACTATTCAAGATGTACAGGAAAGAAAGAAAAAGATAAGCGTTGAAATTTGATGAGGGATGAAAAAAGGAAAAATAGAAACTGGCCCGAAATCAGCTGGTTGAGTTCAGTGTCGAAGGATCACAGCCAACTGAAAACGAATTCTGAAATACACTGAATCTGAATCACAGAGGAAAAGAATTCTTCTTCTCGTTGGACTGAATGATGTAGTAGATTTTCTTAGCTGCCGATAAATATTTTTATCAAATAAAAATTTTCCATAAAATTTAAAAGCATTTGGCAGAAACACGTGACTATTTATTGCAGGATATAAACAATACTTTTATAGGTAAAAGATGATTATCGGTTACATCCAAGAATCACAATGCCGAAAGGTATGTTACCTACTTTCTCTTATATATTAAACAGAAATTAACTAATTAGATAATTTTTCAAAAATTTCTTGAAATCTCTAAAAAGTTTTCATAAAAAAATTTCGGAGCATATTAATGCCTTTTAATTAAATTATTCATTGAAGTATTTGCTGAGAATTACATTTGTGTATTCGCCATTAATTTAAAAAATAAATGTTTAATTAATTCCAGTTTCGTATAAAAGTTGTCATGAAATTTAAATTAATACATTTAAACAAATGTTTCTTTCTTTATTCTATACTGCTGCTGCTTTGATAAAATTCGGATAATATAGCGTACATCGCTTAACAACAGCGAGATCTTTTTAGTTTTCGGTGGAGGAATTGGTACTCATCCATTCACCAAGAGTTATTTGGTCGTCGAAGCAAGAAAGTATTTTTTTCTTCTTCTTTTGTACGTTTGTGGGCAGTTAGCCATAACTGAAATGATCCTATTTAGGATTATATGTCGATTCCATTTTTCAATAGAAATGTAATAGAATGCTGGAAATTAAAAGAGGCAAGAAAAAAATATATATTAAATAGTTTATTACTGTCCGAAAATAATCTGTATAGACAGCTCTAACCAATTATATTGAATATAATGTCGGCAATGCATTTCTCTTTGATCTCGCATTTGAAATTCTTACCGCTCTAAAAAAGAAAAAGAATCTCCGAACTGTGCACCATACATTATCATCGTTCTGTCAGTATGAACGGAACTTCGCAAACCGACATTTCAGATGGCACCCTACTTTTCCAGTTTTTATGCCACATCAGCGTGAGGACGTTCGTCGCGCAATGACAGATTTAAGCGTTCACCAGCTCCGTGCAGACGATGGACCTTTGGCGGAATCGAACTTGCGATCCTCACAAGTGTAAAATATACGTCTGCATTACTTGATCCACAAGCTTAGAATTGTCAGAGTAAGTGAATTTGCTCCGTAAGCTGCGTGTAACTTCATTAATGATTAGTTAATCTTGAACGATGAATGAAAAAAATGTAGTCCTTTTGTTGGACTCTTCGCAAAGCTGAGCTGAAATGAGGTGTAAAACTCCCATTTCATTTTAAGAGTATGATTTCTCTTTAGATGCTGAGGGCCGCGGTGGCCTAGTCGCAAGGTCTGGGCCTCCAGGCTCGAAACCCGACTCCGCTGAAGATCCGCCGAGCACGTGCGCGCCAAATTTGACGTCGCTCTCCCGCCGGTGTGGTGCGGAAGCTCGGAGAGGGAGGGGCGCCATCTGACCGCGGCTCGAAATTGCGAGCTCCATCCTCAAACAACCCTCGTGTTGCTTCTAATGGGACGTTAATACAGTCAATTCTGGATAATTCGAAATTTTTGCTCGGTCCCTAGAATCCTGTATTAAAATAATGTTAAAAAATCGTGGATAATTCGAATTTTTCGTGCGATTGCCCTTAAAATATTACGGTAGCAATTGTTCCTGAGACTTTTCTCAGCTAAGGTGCATTATTTATTTTAACGGTCTTTCTAAGGAAAAGAAAAGCGAGGGTTGGAATGTCACTATGTGGGGATTTTCGAGGATTTTTCTGTCCACTCTCTATTGTTACCCTCCCTACTGCATTGAATATTGATTAGTCATCCAAAGCCTATCTGCATTTTCCGAGAAAAGACTTGACCACACCCCTTCGGCAGGAGAATCTATTTCACTGCTTTTCTCTCCAGAAGTGCATTTCTTCTGTTTGAGAGAATAGATGTAATTCGAATTTTTGGATATTTCGAACTTTTTCTCTGGTTCTTCTAATTATCCAAGTTTGACTGTATAACTAAACTAAACTCATGAGATCTTCCATGATGTCTGCAGTTCTTCTCTAAAATCTAATTTTCTAACAAGTGATGCTGAATTCTCAAAGAGCAGCCTTTACTTTGGGACAGTTGTCTGCAGTTTCGATTCCCGATTCTGCCAATGTTTAATTTAGTTACATCATCGTCCTGTCTTGAAGCAACACGAGGAGCATTTTGGGACAGACCTCGTCATTTTGAACCTTGGTCAGATGACGAGGACAACATTTGAGCTGACACCCCCTCTCCAAACTTCCGCACCCCACCAACGGGACCCCCTACGTATGATTTACGTGCAACAGGTCCAATAAACGACGGGTCGTCAGTGGAATCGGGTTTCGAACAGGGAGCAAAAGCCGAGACAAGGCCACCGAGGCCCGATTGCACTAACGATCCACAGAGTACGCGATCCTTTCAAGTCGGTCATCCACAAGCACTCCACGCCAAACCTATTAGAATTGGGGAGGTGCGGAGAGGAAGTCTGAATATCCAATTTCTGTCCAAATATTTCAAAGACGCACTGGTGCTGTCCAGTGCTTTAAATGTAACCTTCGACTTCATCGGGGTCAGGCACTTGTTTTCGTTCTTCTGAGGCTTCCAGCATACTCATATAGAATGTACTACCATCTTTGAGTTTGTACTACCATCAACTGTTCCAAAATGCATTAACTGCGGTGAGAAAGGCGCCGCTGCAAAAAATTCCCTAAGATTCGCAAAAGCAACATTAGAAAACCAGCTGCCTCCTAGGCAAATATGAATCAAGAAAATCCTTCCCCTAATCAAGAAACCTTCAATGAAGATTTCCCTCGCTTAAATAACAATACTGTCAATCCAGAACCCCCTCCGGATCTAAATGATCTTATATTATAAAATTCGAACGTAAGCAAACGTATGTATCTATCTATGTCCAGCTATCTTCTCACGAACCACTGAATCCTAAAACTAGACGCAAGTACCAACTTCTAACATCATACCGAAACTTTGATGATTTACTACAACTTAAGTGTGAATGGCAGAATTTCACGTTTTACACCAAACAATGCAGCGACACTCATCGAATCGAAAACGTAAAAAAAGGTAATTTCATTCGAGTCTGCAGAAGTCCTCTTTTAAAATCTAATGGTTCACATACGGTGTACTTCCATTTCCATTTATTTATTTTACGGAAGCTGGTATTTCTTTTTTAGAGAGCTTATGTGTTTGGATTTATTAATATCGGAAAAAAATCGTTTTTTTTTCCTTTTTTGTTTTAAGGTGTTTAACTTCGTAACGTTTGTTGGGGAAAGTAAGTGACAATTTTTGTTGAAAAAAAAACAGAGGCGGGCCACATGAAAATATATGGGTCCCCAGGCCTCACATGACCTCACTTCTCTCCGCCCGGGAATATCCCATTATTCGAGATAGCCCGTTAAACGCCGGACCATACTAGTATATTTTATATCGTGCAAGAATTTAAAAATCTTTTCGCCAAAATTCATGATGTTAAAAGCTTCCGCCAGCAGCTTCAGAATGCAAAAAATGCAGCTGAAAAATTTCATTTGTTCTCTCAGGTTATGATAGATTAAGTTTCCCACTCCTGCTTATTCCACTTTGCCTTGTCCACCAATGCCGCTCTGTGAACTCTCTCTTACTGACTGCTGCTCCTTCTACATCTCCTTTTTAAAGTCCCAGTTGTTACTTAAGTAGATTTTCCTTTTATTTCAACAAGTGCCTTTTTATCCAACGTCAAGCGTACAAGTGTCAAGACTTGCAGATGGTGGAGCCCACGTCCCCAAGGCGCCGCATCACCTTCATCAGCGTTTCCATCGCTCCATTTGGACTGCCGGATCAATGCCAGCGGGAGTATGTTTGTATGTGTGTGTGTGTACCTGGGGTGCGTGGTTCACCGAGGAAATCAGAGAAGGCGGAGGATGGGGATCGCAGTAGTGGATGGCTTTGTGTAGTTTGAAGCGGTCGTGAATGACCTGCCTAAATGGATGGGCTGAAAATGGAATGGCATGGAGTGGAGCAGTGAACGGCCGGCTTAACACCCTCCCCCCCGATTCTCAGCTTCGTTAGCTTTATTTGAGTAGGGTCTAATTTGAAATGCATCCAAGGTTTTTTTAAAATTAATAGTATATTTTGCTAGTTTTAGTTAAATTATTTATCAGATTGCTTTTGTTCTCAGAAGTAGTTATCAAATATGCACCAGTATAATGGGCAAACCTTTATGCGCAAAAGAACACGCTGCGCAGTATGAGGTAGGCCAAACCCTTTGCGGACGGAGCCGCCCGACGGTCGAGCGTCGCTGTGGACGAGAGGTATCAGTGCGCGCAGTAGAGACACGTTAAACGTTTGCGTTATAAACTAAAACTTCATTTAAACGGAAGATAAGACTTCACCGCTAAGGATCTTTAATTTTTTTTCAATGCAAACGTGATACTGTTTAGTCTACTATATCCGTGCGTATCTTACAGCTCAGAAAGATAGACGTACGCCAGCTGCTTCATAATACGTTTCCGCAACTGTAAACAGAATTGGGCAGCCATTTGCCGACACTCGTCCGCAAAGGACTGAACTCCTTTCAACTCTTCGCAGTTTATGCTTTCAATAACTCAGGAATGCTAAGTGAAATTCACATCGAAATCGCCCGGTCCTGGCGCGAGGCCTTCCGGTGCATCCGAATGACAGTCGCTGCGACAGCTCGAGTGCCGAGTCCTAATGGCCATCACCGGCAGAAGGCAAGTTCCAACCATCAATGCACCCAACAAGGAAGCGAGACCCCGCTTACTTATCCGGCGGTTTCTCATCCGCGTACTCGTGGTGCCCTCCAGCAGGGCAGGTAAACTTGAAAAAATAAAAACTTTTCTGCGCGACTTTCTCTTTTAAACGATGAACAATGACGCATTTTCCCCCCAAAAAAAATGTTTTCGCAAAATGTGAGCACACCGTTAGATGACAGGTGCGTGCTCGTGTCAAACAGTGTGACATTTAGTCGCAGCATGATCAAATGGAGTGAGCAGTTGCGTTTGTCTTGTGACTGCGACATCGCACGAATTGACTCCGTCTTGGACTCTGGAGTAGCGACCGGACCCTCACAGCTCGGTAAGACCTTGTTTAAAGAATTTATTACCATAAGAAAACCTTTCTGTTGTTTCTCAAAATCTGAAGAGATGATAAATTACACAGGGTCGCCTCGTTGCGGGGGCACGTCCTGTACTCAACCAGAAATGGCCTGATCAGAATGATTCTGTTTATTTAAAAATCTCTTCAAGGTCACTTAGTTGTTGTTTTTCTGACCGAGGGTTGAACATCCTGGTGAGCATCACCGGCGTCTTCGAATTTCAAGAGCGATCCATCTCAAAATTCAACCGCAATTTCAACAAAACAGAAAGGCAAAATACTCTCGAAAACCTCTTTGTGAGAATCCAGTCCTGAATGGCTCGTTTGACAGCATTTCGAACTCCTTTTATTCGGCTGGCAAACAAGAAGACCGCACACTTCGTTGCGGTTTCCAAAAAAAATAAGAGCACGAAGAAAATCTCAAATGCGGCGAGGAATTTGCTTTGAAGCTCGGGTGATTAGTGACCCGTATTAATTTGCAATTAAGAACAAGAGTGATAATCAATCAAAATTAGCAATGTTCTTTGGACAGGATGTGCAACCTTAACCATCTGTTTAGTTCCATGAAATAGTTAGGGGTTACCTTCTATGTTTCACCTTAAAGCAGCATTTCGAGTTCTTTGTTCAGCCATGCAATCGCTGAAGTGTTTTCGAAGAACAGCAGCAGTGAAGAAAAGAACGCAATAAAAAAAGTCATTTTATTGAACTTGTTTCACCTGCACAAAAAATGAATGGTCGAAGAGTATCGCGTGATAATTATGTAATCCATTTCTTAAAACATATTGAATTTTTAGCTTATTACTCATTCGCCGCAATCACGAGACACTCGTTTTTCAGTCATTTGAAGTTAGAAACATCTGGAGATCTACAAATATTTGTTTTTTCATCGTTCATATAATTTATAATTGTACTTCATTAGAGAATTTCCGGTTCTGCTTATGGTCTGTGGTGCCCTGGTGTCGGTTGTGGGACTGGAGGGATTTAGGTTTGAAATCCGTTTTGACCAAAAACTTTGCGATGCATGTCAGCCTGGTGCTTGTTAAATCTGATATCGAGGGTCAGGCGTCCTCTCGTTGGCGTGGCGTGGAAGTTTGGAGACTCGGGTGTCCTCCTAGTCATCTGACCACGGTTCAAAGTGTGTCTCAAAATAGCCCTCGTGTTTTGTATTAAAACAAACCAATATTACTCGTCAACTCGCCCATCCCTGCACTTTTCGCCTGAGTTCGTACTTCGGTAAAAAAGAGCCACGGCACCCGAGCTTCCAGACAACTGCATCTCATCTCACATTGTATTGCGCTTTACTAAGATGCATCGTATTTCAACATGATGATGTTTCTAGGCTGGAAGACTTTGTAAAATGCGTGATGCGATTTACATAATGCAAAAATCATTCGACAGGTCAAACCGTTGGACCTACAGGTACCAAATTTGGCAAGTTTAGTTTAATTATATTAGATTCCAGTTTTGAAGTAACACGAGGGCTATTTTGGGACTGACTTCGTAATCTTGAATCGCATTCAGACGACGAGGACGACACCTGAGCCGGCAACCCTTCTCGAAACTGCCGCACCACACCAGCGGCAGGACGTGTGGTTTAAAACAAGCAATTTCAAAAATGAAATTTCGGAACACGGAAGGAAAAAGCAATCGTTAGTTTAAAAAACTGATGGAAAATAGCGAAGCGGCTCGGGAAAGCTGGAATTCCAACCGAATCAAATTCCAGCGCCGACTCCGATTTGAGACCTCGATGCGAGGGTATCGGCACGTCAAAAGATTTGACTAGATTGGGACCTCGCTTCCAGGGTTCACGCTGAAAGTAAAATCTTCGGTGGGCGGGGGAGGAGAAATGTGCGCGGGTGTAACAAGGCGTCTCAAGACAAAACAAAAAAATAGTATTGATATGTAGATTTGATGATCAAATTAAATTGACGTTTTTATGGGGGACGTGTAGGGGGGGAGAGAAGAGCGGCGGTATCGCACTTTTAAGCATCTAGTGATTGGCGTGCCTGGATTTTTCGATTAAAATGGGTGCGAAAAAACGAGCTTAAGACAAATGGCATGGCTAGCCTTCAAGCGAATTAACGGTTCACCTCCGGCTCCGAAGCCGACACTTTACCACTAGGCCACCGCGGCTTCGCCAAATTTGGTAAATTATTAATTCTTATGTAGTAGGTACTCACTAAAAAAAGATTTTTCAGAAACCTGACTATATTTTTAATTAATAATGAATCGAAATGTTAGCATTTTCGCTCAATAACTTCGGAGGAAGTTATCGCACGAAAGCCATTTTGACACCACTTTACAATTCAAAAATATTATACCGTACAGTTTTTTTCTCTAATTTTTAAAAATATTTTTAAGCATACTTAATAACAATACTTTTCATTGATTTAGTTGCTGCGTTGTGATATTTAATACGTTTTTTTTTTTACTTTCGCGTATACAAAGAGAGAAAGTATTTTAAACGTCAAAAAATTCGAACTCGAGATTTTGACGAATCTCCATGCTTTAGACCTCCCCGAGTCCCAAAAACACAATTCTGAAATTATGTCTCTCTGTGAACACTATAACTCGAAAACTATTAGAGCTACAGGGATGAAATTTAGTTTGTGATCCTTACAGATAATTTGTAGATTTCTATCAAATTGGGGACAAATCTGTCAACGAGAAGTCTGTGTGTCCACGTTCATGTGCACACTATAACTTTAAAACTTAACACTATAAATAATATACACTATAAATTATAACTAGTTGTATGCACGCTATCGGAGTGGATATTAATTAAAATTAAATATTGCAAAACCCTAAAGTCAACTATAATCTAATTTAAGTAAACAGCAAATTTGTCACAAATATACATTAGAGGGTGGGAATGCGCACTTCGTTTTAGAGGGATGAGCTCTAAAACGAAACCAATGAAAAAGCTTTGTAAATCCAATGATAATTTCGTTTAAAATGTTTTTGATTCAGATACGGATGAAAATGAATTTGCAAAAATATCCTTACTGATCCTTAATTGGAAGCTTGTCATTTCTAGGTAACAGAAGACGACCTGAAATTTCAGATAGCCTCAATTTTGTAATAATCATTCTTTTCGCAATTTGTTAATATTGTAGTTGAAATTTTGAATTACTTGGTTTGGAATTTATTTGTATTTCGGGGGAGGGGGCGAAAACAACAGTATCGTCCAACAGGCAATCAGTTGTCATTTCATCCGCATCATGTTTGCGACTAAAGATTTAATTTAATTTTCGAAGCGACACGAGGCCTCTGTTGGAACGGACCTGGAAATTTTGAATTCCAAACTTCCACACCACACCAACGGGAGGGCGTTTTCCCCCCTGCGTATGATTTAAAGTGCAGAACGATGGATCTTCAGTGGAATCGTGTTTCGGCCTCTTGCGAGTCAAGAAGAGCTCTGCCTCTAATAGTATAACAGCAAATCCATCTTTCTGTGTATCTATTTCCCTGGTGGCGCGAGTTATACGAGTTTAATTTACTTATAGCAAGCTATCTCTTAAAATAAAGAATTAGCAAATGAAAACGGAACAGTAGTTACAATTTGGTGTATTTTTGTGTCGAAAACTGTGTGTAGAGGTAGAGCGGGAGGTCAGTAGGACTGTTGGCCAATTTATCTATCATTCGCGTCATATAACAAAAACATTTATTGTTTGTAAAGTGTAGTTAGATTCAAGTTTTGTTATTCAGATATTGGAAGGAAATGTATCAATTGTAAGTTCGGTTGGTGATGGAATATGACTGGAAGGGGTGAATTTTGGGTTTTAAAAACCGAAGTTATGATTTTATATTTTCATCCGTGCAATAAAATAAACATGTAATATAAACATGTAAATATTACATGTAATAAAATAATAAACAAACATCTAATAAAATGTAATAAACATGTAATAAAATGTGCAATAAAATAAACATGTGCAATAAAATTGCTTTGTTTACAACTCTGAAGTGTTTCTTCCACAGCACTCTGCACGAATTTTCCATCAGTGCATTTACGGCCCAAAGAGCACAGCAGAGTGATGCCGTTTACGAATATTAGGGATCTTAAATTTGAAAACACTAAAAAATTAATTGAAATCTAGCATAAATCATGACCGATTTAACTTCTGAACAAATGTATCGAATCCGAATTAACCCCAAAACTAAAATATGATATTTTCAATGAATTGGCTGTATAATATGTCAGAAAATGAAACCAAAACAACGTATCATAAACTTATTCTGGGGTACCAAATTGTATTTATGAAGTAATATAATTTGTGTCATTTTATTTATTAATAAGTTTTTGTGCGATTAAAATATTAAATTTGTTAAAAATAATTTAATTATTTATCATTTCCATGTTCTAAACCAAAGTACAATGTAATAAAGAGCAAAATGAATCATTTTGCTGTAAGAAATTGGTTTCAAGTCAACTTTGCACCGGGCACCACTTTTGTTCGGCCGGCTCTGAGTTGAATCAAAGCACTCTAGAAATAAAAACGTTAAGTAACTCAATGGAGAAGAATGTGATCAATTCAACAGTCACTTGCTAAATATAACAACACGTGTCGTCTGACAGCACATTGTCTTAATGCGGAACTCAGAATTCACGTCCTTTTTCCTTCTACAAAGTGCAGTAGCTGAAGTCGAGGGGTGGTCGATTACTGTTTGCGGAAAAAATTAAATTCTTGTCTCATTTTTTCTGCCTAAAATTAGGAATTATTAAAAAGTAGTAGTGTTCGGGGAAGCTAGCTAATTTTGTATTAAATTTTTAACTTTTGCTGTCTGTCCCTATATTTTCTGGTACTTTTAGATATCTATAAATTATATGCCCCCCTCCACTTTTTCCACACAATCTCCGCTACTTGTTTGAAAGCTATATATACCTGAGGTGCTCAAACGAGTTAATCTCTTTGAAGGTTTGTTCAAGGGCGTGTTGGTCAGCTGTTAGACGAGCGCTATTGATAGTGCTTCTTCTGTCATTTAATTAGTGATTTTCTGTCTGCTTGTGTTGTTAATTTATGTTAATTGTTTTGTTCGTTACTTATGTTACTTGTTTTCTGGAATATTTGTGGAATAAAGCGGCATTTTTCAATATACAGATTGTTTATTGCATTCACCGTGACCCACCGGACGATTGTTGTCCACTGAGAAGTGGACACTAAGGCTTGAAACTGTTTATTTTTGCATCCACTGTTTCAATTCTGTATTGAAAATTTAAGGATTTAATTTTTTAGACGAAGGGAAAAGAAGAGTCCTTGCACCATGGAGAAGTCCAGACCCCACCAGTAAGAAATCTGCTGACTTTCATGCAGAGAAGCATTTTATTAAGTAAAATTACAAATTTATAAATTTCGCCAACACTGTGGTTTAGTATATATATCTATTAATATCTGATATTACAATCCATGTAATTGCATTTGAAAATAGTTGAACTCGAATTATGTGCACTGCACTTTACATTGTGCATAAAAACATTTATTAATACGTTTTTATGATTTATTAATGGATGTTCCAAGACTTAATAAATAAAATCTTGCTTTCAAGTTTACTAAAAAGCAAGACCAATTTTTATTTAAGGGTCAGTATGCTATAACTTTCAAAAATTCGATTTTTTTTTTATTTTTATATATTTGAAATCTTCATTTCAAGACCTTTCTAACGATATAAGCCCTTTGCTCGAACTCATATTAGAATTAAATTAAAATAAACTTTAAAAAAATGTACACACCTTTAAATGACGTGCCACGCCCACTTTGACAGATGAAAATGTAAACATTGGACCTTTAACCCAATGCTGCATTTGCAAAGCCTCAGGTTTTATTTATTATATGATTGCGAGCAAGCGGCAGTTTAACTAACTGTTTTTACATTCTTCCTTGCTTTGCTTACATTTTTTTAGCGTGCTTTCGTTTCAAATCAGTGTGTAAAATAACATCATCATCATAAAATCAATGTGTAAATTACTTTCAAAACACGTTTTTCCTTGAAAACTGCCGAGTTCGGAAGTTGTAATTCATCGTTACAATTCACATAAAATTTGGATGCGACAGTGGCAAAAGAAGCTCTCACTTTTTAATTCCATCAATTTAAAATCAGCATTAGAATTCACTTTTTTATTATTACTGATGATAAAGTCAAATTTTGGATAGTAAAAGAATGTTAAAATAATCTAAGTTAAATATTTAATTAATTTTTAAAGAAATGCTGCAAATCATGAATACTAGATGGCAGCAGTATAAGTTCCTGAGAAAAACGTATTGGTGATGTGTCGGACTCGTTCTCTTCGCGGACCGATAAACCGTTCCGAGATCCGGATCCAAAACACAAATGGCATTTTATGTTAAAAACTTTACTAATCACTAAATTACTTCAGTAATAAAATTTTTATGATTGAAACTTTTATCTTAATAGTATTAAGAAATAATATCCACAATATTACAATTTAAAAAATATTATCAATTATATTAATGATAATTTCCATTAGTTAATTTTATTTACTAAATTTATAATAAATAATTATATTTTTAATTAAAATTTAATAAAACTCGCTTAAATTAATTTACGAAATTTTAATTTATTTAATTATTTGCATAGCTATTAATTAGAATTAATATTTTATATAAGTTTGTAGTATAAATAATGGAAGTAACTATTTGTAGTTACTTTACGTATGAATGAAACGGTATTTGCAAGTACTTTCGAATTCAATATTTCTTCTGTAGGACTTTTTTGGTCGGACCTTTTTCCTTTTTTCTGTAGAATTGTTCTTTTTGTACTTGAGATTAGTAAAATTATCTGCGAGAATTTTTAGTATCTCGATGGAGACGCATTGTCCTTTTGATTTCTAAAATATTTTCTTAAGTGCTGGCTTTCCATGAATTTGATTTCATTTCCTGGAGACACTTTTACTGAAGCGTTCAGTGTTGAAATCTCATTTAAATTTATAATCAAAATCAAATTTCCAATCGATTATTGATTTTTTTTTATACAGAAAGAAACTTGAGTAGCAGTAACATTCAGTGATTGCATTGAAACATTTTCAATCCTGATATTGTAAAATTTGGCCTTTTAAAATATGTAAAGTTGTTAGCTGCTAATAATAATTACATTACTCAAATGCTAAAATGTTTCAGGAATTTTAAGAAATGTCACAATCTTATGCCGCAGACCTCAGCAACCAACGATCGCTTGAAAATAAAGTTTGGGAACTTTTTATATTCCTTTTTCTCTATTAAAAATGTTCATTCCCTGGATTTCAAAAGAAAAGGTCATAAAAAAGCATCTTGAAAAATGAAAGGTTAAATATTTTTGAAGAACTACATATGAGGAGCTTACTGACAAAAGTGAACATATACTCTTTTTTTAAAAAAAGCGTTTTGTTACAATTTTCTCATCTGAGTACGCAACTATTCGAGGGTGCAGTATCATTCATTTTGTCTCATTACTTATTTTTTCCCCTTTGTAAAATTACCCAAAGTTCTTAATTCTTTAGCAAAACTAAAAATATCCACTTCTAAAACAAACAGCGTAAAATGAATATGCTCACTTTCGATTTGCAAAAAAATCTCATATATTTTTAATCTTTCTGTAACATCTTTATTTATTTATTTTTTGTGCTTCAGTGTGTTTAATGCTATAAAAATATATCTAGCCCTGTTTTTGGGGGCGTTCTTTTTCTTATGTAAAATGTCAGCATTTCTCTTCCAAAATATTGATAATTATGTCCAGAAACATTGAAATATGCCACGCAAGGAAACGACTACGCAAAATCATTTTTTTTCCAAGCCTGGAAGCTTTTACGAGCATGACAGCTTAAGAATCCATGGTGTCTTCGGATTGCACCATTCGTGAAAAAAAGGGGTTGAAGTAGACTGACAGATTTATGATCGAGCAAATGCAGTTGTTTTTACATCACAAAAACCCCTAACTTCTTATTGGACAGGAAACTAGAATGGATACTATCCTGAACAGTCGTAAAGTTTAATACAACACATAAAGAAATCTCAATCCAGAAAGCGAGAGTGTAGCTGATAAAGTACAGTGCGACTTGCATACACAAAACCTGCTTTACTATAAGTGAGTTAAATCATTATTATTACTGTAGAACTTGGTTAATTCAAACATTTTTTTATCCGAATTCGTAAGTAATTCGATTTTTTCTCTATTTTCTTAAACTTTCTATACGCATAATGACTAAATATAATCTGTAATTCGAATTTATTTTGTTTACTTAAATGTCAAGAATGAAAATTGTAAATTCGTTTACATTTCTAAATTTCTTTCGTTCTTACTTTGTATGCTCATCGATCGTGAATAAATAACTTTCTGATGTTCTTTATTGACTCAAGAATCCAATCAAAACAGCAATTAAATATTTCTCTCTTTTTGAATTATTTTAAACTAGCAGTACGCGCTCGGCGTTGCCCGTGGAATCAGGACTTCAACAAAATAAAAAAAAGCCCACATACAATTACATAACTAAAAGTTTTAAAAACGAAATCAAAACAGAAATATATATACATTATTGAGTTGGTCCGCTTCTTTTTCCTCTCGACCGAGTACCGTTAATCCAAAACAATGTTAAAAAATTACAATGAGATATTTATTACACAGCAAGCAAAGTATGAAAGGCAAAGAAATAAGTTAAGACACGCTTAAAAATAATAATCGAAGTCATCGAGTAAATAAATCATCTCCTCGCAGAATGCGAAAGTAATGACGTCATCTGCCGCGAAAAAGGAAGGTCACGTAATCAGCCAATGAAATTGCAACAATGCAGTCGGGGAATCTCTGGAGGAGGTCTCGTTGGGAACGGTCGCTAGCAAAAACACTGTTTGTACTTTTCAGGGAAAAATTAATTTAAAAAAACGGGAGAAGGTATTTTAACGGTTCTTGTTTTAATTCCGATATAAACGTTCCAGTTATAAGTTGAAAAATATTGAAAATGATAGAGTTATTAGAAAGGCGGATGCAAGAATTTCAAGAAATCCGAATTAAAAAATGACCATAAAAGTGACTATTTTTCAAAATTCAGTAAATTACGTTAGAAATTCAAAACTAACTTCATTAGAACGGAAATCACGTGCTCTTTCCCAATGGTGTATCTATTTTTGTCATACAGTTATCCGAAACCATGCTATTGAGAAATTAGTGCGAAAAATCACCCGAAACAACACAAAACATTAAATAAAAAATTTTGTAGATTAAATTTTAAAATTTCGGCTTCGAGGTGCATTGAGTCACCATTAAGACTACCTGTGTGCCAAATTTCAAGGCTGTAAGTGAGATAGATTCGTTTGGACATCGCACGCAGACACGAACACACACACACAAACATTGCCTTTTATAAGTATAGATGTTTAATTTTTCTTACTTCATGGAAGAGAAACTGCATAATATTTGTTGTTTGTTTTTCAATAAACAGTAATATATAGTTAGTGACAAGTCCTGTTGACAGTACAGGGAAAGATACATAGTGCTTCAATGCTTCGAGTCCTGACAATGGACTCGTCTCCGGGACCAGGGGCGAGGTGTCCCGTAATCAAGAAGATTTAAGCTTTGAGTAAGTTTAGTAAAATTATTTAAAAAAAATCAATAAATATTATTTCTTTGTTAATTAAAATCTCAGACTGTTTATTTATTATGTATTCTTTATTAAAGGTGTTAAATTTTAAAAATAGATTTTTTCTTGCCTTTTTGCAGTTAAAATTGCCGTTTTCTCATGCGGTATTTACTTTTACACAAATATTTTCTAAATTAGCTTCGAATTAGCCAAGTTGCACTGCTTTTCATTATTTTATATTGCTTTTGTTGCATTAATCATTTGCTTATTTAACATGATTTGCTGTAATAGACCTAAAAAAATTCTGCAAATTTATGCATATACAGTGGCTCCCAAAAGTGTTCGTACACTTACGATTTTCAATGAAATATGGCTCTATCCATTAATTAAAATTAATACTTCAGAATAGATATTTAATAATAAGATCTATAATCTATTCTTAACAAAAATACATAAAATATTTTTAAAACATAGTAAAACTTTATTTTTAAGAAATCAATAATCAAAAAGTAATATATACTTTAGAGAAAGTAAATAAATATTATTCATCTGTACTTATAAAAGGCAATGTTTGTGTGTGCGTGCAATGTCCAGACGAATCTATCGCAGTTACAGCTATGAAATTGGGCACACAGGTAGTCTTAATGGTGACTAAATGCACCTCGAAGCCGAAATTTTAAAATTTAATCTAGAAAATTTTTTATTTAATGTTTCATGTTGTTTTGGTTGATTTTTCGCACTAATTTCTAAATAGAATGGTTTCAAATAACTGTACGACAAAAATAGATACACCATCGGAAAGAGCACGCGATTTCCGTTCTAATGAAGTTAGTTTTGAATTTCTAACATAATTTACTGAATTTTGAGAATTTTTTAAAAAATAGTCAGTTTTGCCATCTAAATGTTAGTTTTGTTTTTAAATTTGCTGCATCCGACTTTCTAATAACACTATTATTTTCAATTTTTTTCAGCTTATAACTAGAACGGTTCTGTCCGATTTAAATGAAGAATGGTTAAAATGTCTTTTCCCGTTTTTTTTAAAATTATATTTTTCCTGGTAGTTGAACGATATTTTTCCTCTAGCGAGGCTTCCTCCCGCGACAGCTCTCCGGAACGTTGCGGGCAATTTCATTGGCTGATGGGCCAGGGTGACGTCATTACTTTCGCGTTCTGCGAGGAGATGATTTATTTAATCGATGGCTTCGATTATTATTTTTAAGCGTGTCTTAACTTATTTCTTTGCCTTTCATACTTCGCTTGCGGTTTAATAAATATCACATTGCAATTTTTAACATTGTTTTGGATTAACGGTACTCTGTCGAGAGGAAAAAGAAGCGGACCAATGGAGGGAGTTTTTAAACTGTGATTTTTTTTTTATTTTACACATCTATGAATGAAATTTTAATGGCATGAAATGTAAAGCGTCTAAGGATTGATTATTATTCGTATTTTTTAAATATTATATGCATATTATTTTTGTATCAGAATGTATTATTTATTATAAATTGAATTTAATGATGGTAGAAATAAAATTCAGTTCAAACTAATCATAGTGATAATGAAATAATTTATATTAACCTTCCAGCGGGCGTGCTAAAATTTTTCGCTTGAGCGGGCGCGTGTAGTACTTTTTACGACACAATAAGTTTCTTAATTTTTACCCTTGCAGTTGTCAGTTACTTCATTATATTAATAGGAGACGCTATTATCCTTTCATCAAGAGTGAAAATTAATTTTTATATTATTTGCAAAATCTAAAATTATACTGAAATCAGAGAAAGCAATGAGATTTAATGCTATTATTTTCTAAAAAAGGTATTAAGCAATATATAATAAAAAATAGTATAATAACAACTAAGATTGTACAACACAGACTTTCTTCTTAGTTTCTTATCATTGTCCTTGCATTCGAAACATTGAACTTTTGCGGAGCAATATATAGCATTTTTTACAAATATACTATATATTGCTCCTACTTCATTTCATGGATTTTGATGATCGTTTTATTTCTTTCGGACACAAACCACAAGCTCTTTTCCTCAATAATGGTTGCTGTTCACTTGCTTTTTCAAGTTGTGATGCATAATTTAGATTTAAAGACTGTGAAATGGCGATGATCAGATTTTTTGGGCTCCAGTGGTGAGGTGTTTTCATAAGACTGAGGTTTTTCAAGAAAATTCTTCAGCTTAGTGGATTATTGGCAGGCTTATTACATATCAAATATTTTTGACAATGTAAAATGAAATATTAAAACGCTGTAATGCGCGCTGGATATATAATTATCGAACTGAAACGTTAAGACGTGAAAACAATTTTCAAATTACACGAGCGGGCGCGCGTTGTAATTTTTACGACAGAAGCATAAAACAATATGAAAATACCTTGAAACTCGGACAAACCCATTTAATCCTGAAGAGAAGGGTCATATGAAGAAATAGTAATGACCTTCAGACAGTTTTGACACCGAATGTGAGAACAGGGCATGGAAAATCCCGTTTGTCGCAAAATTTGCGCAGGCGCGCCCGCTGTAATGTTAGTAAAATTGTACTGTATTATTGATATATCCTTTTGATTATATTGGTCAAATCAGGCTATATGGCGATTCAGAAAGTCTTGAGCTGAGGGTGCTTCTAAATAGCGCTTTTCTCTGCGTCTGTTCCTATACCAGGGTCATGCACTGGAATCTCTCTTGCGGCTTCGTGAATATCTATTATCCATTTTGTTCAAATATTTTATGGCTATATTTTAAATAAATTCCAAATGGTTTTGCGTTTCATATCTTTACGAATAAATTTAGTTTCTGAGGATATTTGTGATATCTTTCTTGTTGTTCTCCCAGTTTTTCTGATGGGTTGTACCAACACACATACATTTTGAAAGCACAGCTAATCAATGGTGGCAAAAGTGATTTATAGAGGACGAGTTTATTTGCCATCGAGAGTTAGGATTTCCTACGGAGGAGGGAATAAAATCGTACCTTTTCTAAGCTAAATTTTGTCTTTATTTTTTTAATGTGATTTTTGAAGGCAGGTCTTTTGTCTTTGTTTGAGCCCTTAGATATTTCGTGTCCTCATCACTGAAAATGATATTATGCCTCACAGCAGGAACATGTATGTATATTAGGAACTATAAAAATATTTGTCTTTTAAGTTTGCAAAGTTCGTCACGAGAGTCGGCATTTTTTGGATCGCCCCCCCCCCCCCCCCAGATGTGAGACGCTCGCCACGTCCCTTTTGTTCAATATTAACTGTCTTTAAAATTTGATCCAAATGTAGAAGTTATCTATACACCCCTCCCCCCTACCTTTCTGTCTTGAACTAAATCCCTGAGACGTATTCAGGGCTTTAACTTGAACCAGTGCCTGCGTTGTGTTTCGGATTTCTAATCCGACGGTCCCCAGATCGGTCCAGCCCGGGTCAACTCGCGCGATTTCTTTTTCCTGCTCGTGACAACTTAACTAATGTTTTAGATAATTTAAATTTCGAATAATCTGTTTTCAAAAAAAAATTGTCTGTGAAATTCAATATTTTATTTGCTTTTACACCATTTTCAAAACCTAGTTTATTATCAGAAAAAATTAAAATAACTCTTATTCTAACCTTATTCCCCACATACCTACACGCATTCTAAGCACAGAAAAAAGTACAAGTATTAGTTTCAAAAACCATTAAATTAATTCTGTAGAAGAAATATTAAATCAAACAGACAGTAAAATATCTATAAATAACGTATTATTTTCAGCTATAGTACCTGCAAATGGCGTTTTATATATGAGTACAATACCTGCAAATGACGCTATCAATTAATGATTCTTTCTCCATACTGTTTCTTTCATTTTATTTCTATTTTTAGTAGCAACCACAAAAATTTCTTAGTAATTTCTTAACTTCTTTTAAAATAGTTGGTATAGTCCTACATTTATATACCAAAAATTGTCTGTTGTTTCAAGGGAGAAAAATGGATAAAGAGTAGAGATAATCAAGATTAATTTCTTTCCAAAATTGTGTGCCAGACATTCATATTCTTGATTTGAAAAAATCAATTTGTCATTTAAAGCTGAAATTTGAAACACAGTTTCGATTAAATCTCCATTGCTTTTTCAGTAGTTATACATAGCAGAATCGTGATATTCTCTGTAATAAACTTAATTTTATAACTAAAAAATTACCATATTTCTTAACAAATCTCAGTAAGAAAGTGCATTCGTTTTGAAGAAAGGATGAAAAATGAAGGCAGAATGAAAAATTCCTTTTTTTTTCCCCTTCATTTTACCATATCATTCTTTTTTCGTTTTATTATAAAATATATATTATATTTTAATAAGAATTATCAAACTGAAGTTAAATATTTTTATGATAAATGATTGAGAATTAATTAAAAAGATAAGCAAGAACAAATACTCATGCACTAATGTGGAAAAAAATTTACAATTTTTCAAGCTTTCTTATTGTTACAACAATTTTCTCGTGCAAAAACAAAAGCCTTTAACTTCATTTGTGCAACAAAACTCAGTATTCCAATTGCTTTATAAGAAAAATTGGAATCATCGATTTAAATCCAGTCATTCTACAGGTTCCTTTATAACGATCTTTATTCGACTTCTTTCATTAAAAGATAATGACTATTAGCGGCGTTTCCTACCGAAGAAATTCTTCTGCAATGTAGCGATCCAATAGAACCAGGGCCTTCCTTTAAAAGTAGCATATCTTTTGTTCTCAAGTCCGAGAAACGGTGATTTGAGAAACGAGTTCGTACTAGCGATTCTGAATATTTGTTGCTCAACTTGCATTTTTTTTTCGCCGTCCAAGTCCATCAAATTCGGGTTTCTTTTGTATGGAAAGAGTTATACAATACTCTTTATGGAATGCTCTAATCATTATTATGAATCGCCTTTTTGGAACGAACTGTACTGTGTCTAACTTGGAATTAGGGGATAACAGCCTTTGTTGCTTCAAATCCCATAACTCTTTAATTCAAATTTAACGAGTCCGCGGTAGATCAGCACATGAAGTTTAAGTATTATAAACTAGATGGCGCCAGTGTCTTATTATCTTGGGGGAAAAATACTATAATATTCTAAATTTTTTAAAGTCCTAACTGTTTAACTTTTTTTAAATTTAATTTTGGCAGAATTATTCCCCTGCTATATGGTGAATTTCTTGATTTGAGAAATGTCCCGGTTGTTTTGAACCAAGAATTGATCTAAATATTTTTATTTCAAAAAATTACGTAGAAATTTTTTCACATACACATAGAGAGTTCCGGTGGTGCTAAGCGCCTTTCCTCTCTATGAAGTTATGATAGTTTCTGAAAAAAGAAACACTGTATTAACACAAGATGTTTTGCAATATCGTGCAGTACCCAGAATATCGCATAACATCGTAGAGATATCGTATCTTGTACTAATAGGAACTTAAAAAAATATGAATTTCTAATTGAAAGCGGTAATCTGAGCAGTACGGTTTGACATAATGATTGCCAACATAATCAGCATCACATTAATGAGCTTGCTTGGATTTTGGAGAGAGCTACTTTTATTTTTGTTAAAGTGGTCGTCTAAAGCTTAGAATTCACCAAAATTACATCAGTACCGCAATAACATATTGTTGAAGTCTAGAATTTTGTCAGAATTATTATTAATTAGAAATTGCTATTAGTAATTAGTTATTTTCAATGAATTCTATTAAATTTTCAATGGTACTGTAATTCTTTTTAAAAGTAAGAAGTCTTGAAATATCCAATAAAACGATTTTTGCAATAAAATACCACATGTAAATTGATGAAAGAAAAAAATATCTTCAAGAAATTAGGATAGACGCTGTCCCACCGCCAGTCAAAGGGTCTGCATAAAAACTTTCAGAACCATAAATGCGGTCCGATATCTCCCTAAACAAAATTTCCATCCCCTTACAACAGGTATTTTACAATTTTTTTAGGCGCGGTATTGTTTGTACTGATCAAAAATACTATTTTAAACTTGCACAATCAACGTAGAGCATTTTGACTGGTTAGCTATGCTTGCAAAGTGGCGAAATCGATTCAGCTGGGGCAGATATTTCCCCATACAGAATATACAATGAAGCAGTTTTTAGCGATTTCTCTCGAAAATGAAAGATAAAGAGGGGGAGATGATGTATTTAGGTGTCAGCGGTGTATTGGAGCCGGAAGGCCATTCGGGCACTGCTTTATATTATTACGAGATAACAATAAGAAAAATGTTCAAGATTAACGCGATTTTTGTCATCCAGGTTAGAGCATTCCAGCACTGCTTATTTTGCGACCACTGCTAGAGAGATCGCGAGTTTTCTTATAAAATAAAAATTAGCAAAATCGGTCCAGTGGTTTGGGATGAGGCACCGATCCTCTGGTTTTGCCAATTATTTTTATTATATAGATATGTATTTATATATTTAAAAATAAGTTAATTATTTTCACTTGTTTCAGCTATTATTTTATCTCGTTGCGAGATTTAGAGAATAATCTGCAATTTTTTTTCTAATATCAGTGCGGTACACTTCATTTGCTACGAGATCTATGTTCTTAATTCATTTTCTATTATTGTTCCGTCAGACAATTCTGACTGCACCGACGTTATACAAATAGCTATTTATTTCAAATAATTAATTATTATAATTGAAATCGCTAATCAATACTTAGTTACTTTTAATTAAATATAAAATTAATTATCATGTATTATTTTGAAGCTACCTAAATTATAGAAATTTCTGCCGCCGCCTCTGGACACCTAGTTTGATAAGAATTAAAGCAAAATAAATGCCCCGTTGATATGACAGTAGCGGGCGCAAATTCCCCTCTCCTCGTCATGCGAAACGTCGCTCGTTACACGAGGTTTTACTGCACAATTTTATATAAGCGAGCATTCAATGAATAAGCGCAATGAAATTAGTTATTGTATTAGTAAATGCACAAATACATATATATTGGATGATGTTGATTGAAATGTTCGACCTGTCATACTTTTCTAGGTCCTTACAATATCGTTATAGACAGGTTTTACTGTATTCCTATGCCTAGGAAAGTTGCATTTTTAATAAATAAATAAATGTGAATTACCTGAATGGAGACTGAACTCGAAGAGTAGAAAAAGCTGGTTTGGCTGCATGGAGGGTTCAAGAATTTTTTTAATTATAAAATTTTCTACTCTATGCATCCATTTTTAAAGAACATAATGGAATTTAAAACTGTGTTTCTAGCACTCTCTATGGTAATTAATAAATGATGTGGATAATTATAAACAATAATTTATTAATAATAATAAATAAATGTGGATTCCATTAGCAAGGCCTCAGACAAAATGAGCCAAATCTTGGCGATTACTCACAAATGTAATAGAGCCAACATTTAAGCTTGGGCATGTTTGGAGCCCTCTAAAAAAATAGCACCCTTTCTGCAGAAAGAAAGAAGCAATCAAATGGCAAAATATTTTATTTGAAATTATCCACTCTTCCCATGAAGAGAATCAGATTATTCGCAACATTATATATCACAAACATGAAAGAGTGATCAACTATAAACTTTGCTTGCTCCATTGGAGCACGACTCCCACTCACTTTCATGCCTGTAAAAGCTACAGCTTCACTGCCTTCTTCATTCACCACAAGAATAGCTGTGTGGTTCACTTCAGAAAGAAAAAGTTCATCGGAATCATTGATGGCATTAAGATGGGCACCATTATTAAACACTCGACTCAACCCCAAGCTTTGAAATTTTTCCTTCAATGATGTTGAGTACTCAAGTTTAAATTTTGGAAGTGCTACTTCTACTTTAGTTTCAGACATGCTCTGCTCTAAATCTTGAATAAAGGTGGAACTCAAAGAGCTTTCTAACTCACTCAAACCATCTTTAGAGTTAGGCAGCAGGATCAGCATGGATATATTACCTCCCTCATAAGGAAGCTCAAGTGCCTTATAAGATTCCTTTTTTGTATAAAGAAATATGTCTCTTATGTGCATCATATCAACTTGTCTGCAATTATTCTTATCACCTTTATTATAGAAGTCTTGAGGATTTGTATCATCTTCTTCAAATGGATATGACCAATAGCCCTTAAAATATACAGCATTAAGTATTATCAAAACAGTTGAAGGATCCAAAGAATCCAAAATGTTAGGAATCATATTGTTAGTTTTTTTATTGAACCACTCATTTACTAACTTAACAGCTTCATCACTTTCATTTACAAAATCCACTTCCTTGAAAAAAGCATTAAAGAAATGTTCCAAAAGTGATTTATATTCTTCTTTTACAGAGAACTCTTTGTTACTCAGTACAGCGTTAGCACAATTTAAAGTGTAAGATTCTTGATTACTGTCCAATGCATCGAGAAGCTTCTGAAAGCAGGATTTGAGTTCTTCATCTTTGATATTCACAGCTTCATATCCTAGAACTTCTCTCATTTCTTTGGCTGTTTCTTTCTGTGCTCCACAAAATAGCATGGCTAGAGCTGTAGAAATGCTGAATGGTGAAAAGAACACATTTGTGTTTTCCTTAGCCAACAAATAATATAAATGTATTCCGAAGTTATTACTGGCTTCTGCAACAGCACACTCAACCTGTTTAATGGTAGCCTACAACAGAATGGAAAAAATCAAATCTATTTCCTATACATTCTAATAACATGCATGCAGTCAACAAAAAGCACAGAAATTTTCTTCCCTCAGTTATTTTTTTCAGGGTTTTATTTTCATTTGCGCTTTAACACAAGCTGTAATGTGTTGAATTTTAGAAATGTTGCCACAAAATTTCTGGTTTCTTCAATAGTTGGAAAGTTCAACTGGAAAAAAGCAGTTTTAAATCTTACAAAATCTTTTATTTCTAAAATTTAAATTTAAATTCAAATTTTGTACCGTTTTTTATTTCAATAGTTTCTAAAAATTTAGCAAAATTTTATTTTAAAACAGAATATGTGTTAAATTGATAAAAAGTATTTAACACACTGTGATTAAGTTAATTTGTTTCCTGATAAAGTTTTGAAATACAAATTAAAGAAACTAACATGTTGAATATAACTGAAATTTGATGAACTGAATTTTCTTATATATCACCTATCTAGTATAATTTATAATAAAATCGAACCATAACGCTATAGACATATTCAAAATAAAAACTCTTTCATTCCACTGAAAATGTTTTGGCTACATAGGTAGGGTTGCCATATGTCCCACATATATGGGACTGTCACCGTATTTCTCTTTTCAGTCCCATATTACTATTTGTCCCGTTTTCTCCTAAACTCTGCGTGAGACACCAGGTTGGCTGAAGTTTTTTGCAGATACAAAGTATATTAATGGAAAGTTATGTCTAATCAAGCTATGCGAATTCGTATTTGCCATTCCAGCCCACAATGCGAATGTGGAGAGAATATTTTACCCAATGTCAACTCAATGGTCGGAGAAAAGAAACAGGTTGTCAGTGAAGACAAATGAAGCAATTTTCATTTGTCGTTACAATTTTAAAAGGACTTGCACCCAATTTTATAATTATGCGAAAGAAAAAATGGTATAATTAAGAAAGTAAAATCAACCTTAAAATATGACTGGGCCAAAAAGGATTAGACTAGCATCTTTTTAAACGACCCGTATCAATGCTTATCTTTGAATCTTAAAGTCCCGTATTAATGTTTGGAAATTATGGCAACCCTATACATAGGACATACGCCAAACTTAAGTTTTTTCCAAGAGATAGATAACTTGTGCAGGGCCGGCCGGAGGGGGGGGGGGTAAACGGTGCGACCGCACTAAGCCCCGCGCAACTGACTGATTTTGTAAAACGAAAACGCTCTTTTTTAAAAATCAAAATATGTATTCATTTGAATATAATTATGCCATTTGTACACATTTTAAGTCGACCAATCTAAGGCAAGGTTGGGTTCTTTAAGTTTAAAGTCATGAAAGATTAAAATATCTTACAAGCTACACACATACTGTTACAAATTGTAAGACTTTCAAAGTGAGAAACACTATTGACAGAGAATATAACAGAATAGTTAAAAACGAAATACAACTTTTAAAATGTGTTTGTGTATGAATAATGGCTATTATTTTATATTTAGTTAAAGCTAAGCATTTCACAACTTTATTAGATTGCACTCCAGGCTTGAGCCATCAAGAACAATTGTTTGTTATTTTAAGATATGTTAATGTAGATGACTCTGAAAGTGATGTAAATATGCAAGTAGGGCGATTTAAGCCCTGTAGGGGCCTAAAGACAATACAAGTTTCGGTTTCCTCCCTCCTTAGTTTCAAAACCAAATATTTTTTTATTGTTTTTCATGCAAGTGGTTATCAAGTAACAAATATTAAGACAGACTGAAATAAAAAAAATATTTAATTTGCCGATAACCTTCATGCGAGAGGTTTCACTATCTTAGAAATAAAAAAAAATTAAAATAAAAAGTTAAAAGTAATTTTTTTTAATGTATGGTGAAAACATTACAATATTTTTTTACAAAGTCTATATCTAATAAAAAATTTGCAGCCAGCAAAACGGTAAAACAAAATGGATCACACTGATCTGCTTGCCAAATTGAAAACACGAAAAAAAAATCCTAAAAATAATGTTCTGATATTTAAGCGATACTTGATTTCAATTTGAATAAGTTCGAGTATACGCTCTTATAAAGTAAATGAAAGCACTAAATTACATAACCTCGAAAATAATACATAATAAAGATAATGAGGCATTGGGAGCCCCCCCCCCCAAAGTTATTGGGCTCCTAGGCAGTTGCCTATTTGATAATCCGGCCCTGTTTACAAGAAAGATTTGTGTGGAACGGCAAAAGAATTGACAGGAAAATGTTGTCGACCAAAAATATCGTGAAATTTCGTTTTGAAAAATATCGCGAATCGGCATTCATATCTCTTTTTAACAACTTCAAAGGAAATAGTTGAATAGTTAGTTGAAGGCGAGACATCCCTGAATTTAAGAATCGAAGAACTGGATGGAAAGAAAAGCAATTTTTTTTTTAGCAACCAATCAGTCTTTTTTCATCTACCAATCATCAATTTTCTAGACATAATCAATCGTGCCATTTTTTCTTTTTAGAAAAGATTCGAAATTTATCACGAGAAAAGATGTCATATTGATTTTTTATATAATTAGGATAATATTCACAAATTTTCCGAAGACGATCTTCTTAGATGTTGCAAAGACTTAAATGCAACGTTGCAAGGCGATATTGATTTATTTAATAAAAATCAAAACTTGTAATCGAGTTTTGCCAGTCAGAGTAACAGTATTACAATATTTATTTAAAAAATAATTTATTATACTTGTATCCAAATTTTGTGACTGTTCAGAAGAATATATTTATCTTAACAATTACAAGTGTATATGCAGAAATATCTTTCTCATGATTGAAAATAATAAAAAAATTATTCGAGATCTAGCATTTGTTAAGAACGATTCATTTTCTTAGCCATGATATCCGTCGAATCCGAATTAGCTATAAAATTAAATTATGACTATCAACGAATTTGCTATAATGAATGTACGAAAATGAAACAAAACTAACATATTGTTACCTTATTCAAGCAAGTCGCATTCCAAATTGTATTTTATGTGTTTATGAAGCAATTATTTTTGTTATTTGATTTGTGAACGATTTTGAATGTGATTGAAATGTTAACTTCATAAAAGTATTTTAGTTATGTATTAGTCCTTAATATACCAATTTGTGCAATGTAATAAATAACAAAATCAATATATTTTATTGCACGAAATTTGTTTCAAGGCCCCGCAAATCAACTTTGCACCAGGCCCCGCTTTTGTTCGGGCCGGCCCTGAACTCGTGAAATATATTGTTATTAAATGTTGATTACACATTAAGATCTAATAGCTGGCAAAAGTTTTGCAAACTTGAATTTGGTAAAGGGCCAGAAAGGGTATGTATTATTAAGTCTAAACAAATTTTCCAACTCGGAACAGATTATAAAAGAACATTCTGCTTAGGATTCTAAGTTAAAATTTGTTCTACATTCTTTTAATCTATTTCTTAGATGAGGGTGCTTGTTCTGTTGGGCAAGAAATATAATATCCAGTTAATATACATACTCGTAGATTAATTTGCAATCATTTTATGGTACTTTTCCGTTTAAGGGATCCAAATCGTCGCCAAGTTTGAATGTTGGCGGTATTTCAACGGCGCCAACATCAATTGCTATTAGTCACTCATGAGAGGTATTACTACGATATGGCGAATTACCTTTTAAGATTTTAGACTGGGGATCCGCTAACGGAAAAGTATCAGTTTTATACATGATTTATTCTGATTCACATCACCAGCCCACTTTTCGCCTCATGTATTCAAAGAAGAAAAAATCTAGTCAAATAAACAAAACCGTTTTTGCAAAGCGTTTGACACATCAAAACAAGTTTAAAATGCAGTTTTATAAATATTTTGCTCCAACTAATGCTAAAAACGATCTCCAAGAATTATTCAGTAATAAATTTACCTGAGATGTCACTTTTTTCCGATTAAGATTATACTTTGTTTTCGATGCCATTTTTATTCCAAATATATCTCGTTGATTTGAAATGAGTGTCCTACCCACAGAGAAGGAGACAAGCAATTCTTCAAAATCAAAATAATCTAAAAATGTTAGAAAACTTTATCCTAATATCTGCAATATTGTCATGCATATATTATTACATACATGATTTATAATATACAGCGGTATTTCTATCAACATAGAATCTCCATATAATTAACTTTAATGATAAAATAATTATAGCTTTGAAATTATTATAACAGCTAACAATAAATAATTTTAAAGTAATAGTCCAAGGATTGATATCTTTCGGGGTTATTTTTAATCCCATGTCATATTATTCAGCAATAATTATATGAAAATACACAAATTTACAAGGTATATTGCATGCATACTCAGTATTATTCCATAAGGATAAGCATTTTAAAACTATTGTAATTACACGAAAAAAACAAAACGTCATTACTTTATTTATTAAAGCGAAAATAAATGTTGCAATTTTTAATTCATGCAAACTGTCTTTTACAAAAAATAGAAATACTTATTAAACCTACCTGTTCTTATGAAGAGGATACAACAGTACTCAACATGGCGCCGCCTTAGAATTTTTCCATTTGAAAAGGCGGGAATCAATCAAACTGGCTAGTTCTCTAAATTCATGAGTGGGGGCGCTGATCAAATTGCGGAGCCAAACACTTATTTACGGATCCTACTGTGGTAGTGATTCAGTGCTTCTTTTGACTGGCTCTCAGAGTCACGTGACTTTACGGAACTTTTATTTTATAATAATTCTTATAAACTAGGTGTCAAGTACTTGTGCGTACAATTTTAACTGTAACTTTTTATAACTGTTAATCGAAGGAGAGTGTTTGTTTCAGTTTCTTGCTTCTAGTAATAAACGTTTTGAATGGAACAAAATGACTTGTTATTTTAGTATAGTATTTCTGTAATGTTTCAAAACCACTGTTTTTTTAACTATTTTTCTACCTAGCAATTACAGTTATTGATCATCTGAGTACGTAAGTAGTTATTTCTTTGCATAAAGGATAACAGAACATTTTTGGTACCCTCGGCGGGACTGTAATTGCGATAGTTATTGATATGGCTAATCTAGAAGCTCTTAAATTCGCTGAAGACTGACAGAGCCGCTTTTACAAAAGCGTGTAATAACCATGTTTGATAAGAACCCGTCAGTAGACGCCATGTTTGATAAGAATTAAAACAAAATAAAAGTTCCATGGAATTGCCAGTAACAGGCGAAAAATACGTGAATTCCCTTCTCGTCACTTGTTATGCGAAACGTCGCTCGTTAAGCGAGTCATTTTTTTACAATTTATTTTGCTCGTTATGCGAATCATTCGTTACGCGTTGTTTTATTGTACGTTGTTAGCGAATCCTATGAAATTAAAATTATCAGTTTCGGGTTGTACTTTCAAGGAATTCAAATGTATGAAAAGACATCATGAAAATGATTTGGAATTTAATTTGATTTTATGTTGTATATAAGACAATATATAAAATTTTTTCTTGTCAGAGTTAAATGTAATAGTTGTTGCATATTTAAGCCCTTTTTTCTACTTTCATGTACATTACAACATTTTGCGAGGTATGTTAAAGAGAAATACAGTTTAGATTTAAAAAATAAAATATTTTGGATTTTAGACAGGCAAACCAGACAGCAAAGAAAGCTTGTCTAAAAGGTTTTGGAAACTTTGTCGTCGGCAAGGGTAAAGGGTTGTCACAAAGGTTTCAATACAAGGGTTGAACCTAGCGGAAAGGTTCGCTAGCCAACAAGAAACAAGGTTTTCTGTAAGTTTTTTAGTAAGATTTCCCCAAGCTTTTATTACAAGCTTGTTTCAGGCTTTTCAAAAGGATGTTAAGAGCCCTCCTTTGGCGGACAAAATAAAACTCTCTTTTCAAAGCCGTACTCCTACACAGGGTTTCCCCCCTTTTTTACCCCCCCCTTCTTCTGAAGGCATCTTAGAATTATCTGGAATGTCAATTAATTAGATAAATGAGGAATCCTAACTTAATTGTTATCAAAGCTTAATTGTTAATTTCAATTAATTTGATGACCTTAATTTTTAATTGAGCTTACTTGTGCGGTTTCGTTGTAGATTGTGGCAAAACTCCAAATTCCTCCGAGCCGGATATCGAACCCGCGTTCATAGAGTTGGAAGGCAAGCGCACTATACCACTATACAGGACGGGCTACACACGATGGGACAGGTGGTTCATAAAAAGCTTTCCTACTTCAATTTTGAGGGAATGGTTTTCCGAAACGGTTTGCGCGGAAATGCTTTCTCGGACAGCCTACTGAAAGCGAAATGGCAACCTTTCCGCAACCTTCTTTGCTATCTGGGAAGGTTCTAACTTATCAAAGATTTTTCACGTCTCTACCTTTTGGGCTATCAGCTATGTATCATATTTAATTCTTTAGGAAAAACAGTGATATATATGATATATGCTAATCCAGAATGAAAGCGACACTCTTTTATTTCTTACTAGCCGCCTTCGGCGACCAGTTTGTTCGCCGAGATTATTTCAATTGAATATTGCATCATTTTATATTCATGGTTCTCTTAACAACGTAATTTTAAACTTCAGATTGTAGTAGATATTTAACCCATGTTCTATTAGTGACCTTGAATCCGTTTATCGTCTACATAAATGTCCCTATCGGAGTCAAATAGCTGACCATGTCATGTGACCTCCAATTTCACATTGTCGGCACTACTTACTCACTTTCTTATTCCTCTTGTAAACTATGCATTTGATTTCAACATTAAAATGACGCAGCACATTTAGGACCAGCGGCATGTTAGCTGGATTAAAACATGCTGAAAAAAGAATGAAAGCATAGGAACCATAACCATTCAGCTTACTGGATATATTTCTTAATATAAGCAAAGCAATATAACGTATAGCTTGGTTTACAAATTTCACAGAAATTTTGATGAAATAAAATATGAAAGCAAAATGTATTAGGATTTTATCTTAGACTAGCTGTAACCCGCGACTTCGTGCGCAAAGAATTTGAAGTATTAAATTTTTAAAATTCACGAATGTAAATGTTTCGTTACATGTTGAAAGGGAAAATTAAAAGTTTTGACGGTTGATAATACATTATTGGACGACTAATAGGAGTGTTTGCTGTTATAGTTAGGTAATTTATTTATCTATGCTAACACACTTTTGTATACTACGTTTTTTTTTTGTTTTACGTTTTTTGCACGAATGTAGAGGTTTAGTGGTCTGGACACACGTGAACACGCCACTTATGTTGCCTATGGAAAAAATATGGTTTTCCAAATGTACGCCTGCCCCTTTGAGTGTCTGGCCCTGAGCCTACCTTTTGAAATTGGATGGCAAATCCTTCGGTATTATCAGAATGCGTGAAATTAAAACACCCTCTCGTTTTAAAACATTCTCACGATGTTTGGACCTAGGTGTGCAATTTGTAACCGTGCGCAGTCTCGGTACATCGAGGTTATGTATCAATAGTACTGGCACACCGACTTTTAATATCAGCTTGTCGGAAGGTACCCCTGTCAATTCTAAGGAGTTCAAGAACTCTACAGGATATGACGTTACTTGTAACATATATTTTTTTTATGTATCTGACTTAAACTTTCATTAATCAGTGCCAAAATTACTAATTCAACAATCATTCTCTATTCTTCATATATTCTCCGTTACTGTAAATTACATCATTGTACTCAATGGTATCATTAGGTGCTTACAATCTGTGTAATATAACATCCACTATGCTATATGTCATGCGCTTCTACCATTCAACAGAATACATAAAACAAAATACTCTATCGTCGCATATTTTCCTTTAGTTATAATAAACTTTAGTTTCTAAATTTTAATCTAATAACTCTTGCAGCTATATTATATCTATCAATAGATTTCTGTCCCGGCGTCAATTTATCGACAGCTTCTTGAATAAAATCTGATATGGAGAAGTATAAATCACTAAAATTAAATAGACTGCGAACTCGAAAAATGAAAATCAAGCGTCGAGTTGAGTAATTACATTTATTATTCCGTTAATAAATTATTTGTTTATTTTCTCTGAAAGATCACATAATCGCGGCTTTCTTTATGATCACGTGATGTTTGACATTCAAAATAAGTTATTCTACGTGTAGTTTGGCATTAAATTTGATTTATTTTAAAATCGTCTGCGTGTCAACTTTTTTTTAAATTTTAAAAAATTAATACAAATTGAAGGAAAAATGTCACAGATATAAAATTGATATCATTAAAAAGGTAAAATTTTGAACTTTAAAATGGTATAAAAATAATTTTCGGGGGATAATTTGCTCCGAACTTACAGCGGAAAAACGGTTTCGGTTACTTTTTAATTAACTGACTGTTTAATTAACTTTAGCGCTTTAAAAAGTTGACAGTAATCTTACCCTTGTCTTAATAAATAAGTGTGCAAAAATTGGTCGAAATCAGTGTCGTGGTTTAGGAGGAGATGTGGAACATAGATACAAACCCACAATGACTTTTATTTATATTAAGATCACAGCAATGAAAGAGAAATAAGCAATTAAATGTTTATTTAAACAATGAAAACGACTTGAGTTGCGTTGCAACTATAAAAAGTATTGCTGTAAATTATGCCAAAAAATATTTTTTAAAATTTATTAAAATTCGAGAAAACATTGTGCGGCAACTTAATTGATATGATTGAAAATGTAATGAAATGTAGACCAGTAATGTGGGGTGGGTAAACACCCAGTTGGTAGGTAAATATTTTTGGGGTATTTACCCAAGGGAATTTATTAAAAAAAATTGTTATTTTGAAAGAAAAATTATGAATGGCGATTTACAATGAAACATATAAAATTTATGAATTCCCAAAAACTTAATAATTTGCAAAAAAAATTGCGTATGTTCGCAATTTTTACGCGCGCTGAGGTACCACAACTTTATTTAACGTTTTTGAGTACGAAATCTTACTATAGATATCGCACAACATTACACTACGCCTCTGCTTAATCACAGGAGTCCATCTGGAGAATGTCAAAACGTTTCGTTTTGGGGATTGCCATAATTTCCGAAGCGCGTGTTTGCGGCTCGCTTCAATTTCCGCCAAGGTAAAACTCCAACCATACTCACTTAAATAAAATCAGCGAAACGCTCGCCAACACACAGTCGTAATGTGCATTTTGAACTAAATGTGCAATTTGAACACCTGTTTTTCAACCAATTGAGATGAAAATTGGGCACAGATCTATAATTAATGTTAGCATCCGCGATCCAAGTTTTATTTATCTAAGCCAAAGGGCTTGTGAGATACAAGTATGCGATTATACAGACCGACAGACAGTCCACCCGTTGACGGATTTGGCCCAAAATTTTATACCGACCTACATTCATGGCGATAAAACTGTGTACCAAATTTTATCCATCTAGCTATTCAAGTTTTTGAGTTATAGTGTTCACATGACTTCGGACATACAGACTTCCCGTTGAAGGAGTTTGTCCAAAATTTGACAGAAACCTACAAATCATGTTTAAAGACCACATACCAAATTTCATTCCCGTAGCTCTAATAGTTTTCGAGTTATCGTGTGCACAGACAGACACACAGACATAATTCCAAAATTGTGTTTTTCGGACTTAGACAGGTCTAAAACGTGGAGATCCGTCAAAATCTCGAGTTCCGAATTTTTTGACGATTGCAATACTTTCTCTTTGTATACTTCGTATACGAATATATATATATATAAAATGTATTCGTTACTGTAGTCTTTAAACAAAAAACACAGGCC
>BGPR01000539.1:196574-211025 GCA_013235015.1 Araneus ventricosus
ATTTTCACAACACTCGCGCACTTTGATGGATTCGCACTCGCAAACACAGATGAAGAGAAAATAATTTGCTGTATAATCTCGGGCACTATTTCACGCACATCATAAACACACGCGTAACTGCTGGGCTGACACCGGACCGTAGATGCACAGGGCTGCCGGGACGCTTTATGGGACTGCCTGGAGACTTCTTGGCAGAGCTGGACTGATTGCGGATTACACTCGGTTGCATCGCACAGGTTGGGGAGAGCACTTTCGGAGTAGACTGGAAGCTTCGGAACACCTGGACATGGAGCTTGGATGCTTCGGAGAATTCTGGTGGGCTTGATCTTTTGATCACTTATCTTGACCGGACATGAGTGAGCATGTTGGGATAATTACATCATCAACCTTCGTACCTTTGAATCTGATTTGGATTCACTGGCTAGGTTGCGCGCCCTGCGTGGTTTGCGCCGTTCAGACGCTTTGTGAAAACAGTCCGTGAAGGACGTGTTATTCTTTTGTGTGTTCAGTCTCAAACTTTTTGTGTGTCTGTGTCTCATAATATAAATAAAAGGACTTTAAAAATATTGCATGCTTGCTTTACAAGTTATTCGACTCTGCATATTCCTCCACTAAATATCACAGGTTATGGTTCTAGCCTAGATTCTAACTTTGCGCAGTGACGTGGTTGAAGGTATCAGTATGAGCGATTGAGCGCATGGAGACAATGCGTATAGAGGTTGTTAACTCGTGACAACTACGAGACATGGAAGAAATACAAACAGGAGCTCTACTAGTGAAAACGATTTATGGACTTACGTGGGGTATTAAGAGTGACGCGAGCTCATTTGATGGAAATGCAGGAGTCAGAGAAGCATGTAGTAAAATGGACGGAAAACGGACGAAAAGATAGAAAGCAGATTTAATCTTATGCATTTCGCCGAGAACTATAAAACCTCAAAAAATTGCGAGCACTTCGAGAGACAATGGAAGTTAAGCTGGAAGAGATAGTATCAATCGAAAGGCCCCAGCCGAAAGCGACCTTACGGAAATCGCTTATCAGCTCAAATGACCGGACACCGGAGACGTTCGAGATCAATCTGAGAAAATTCTTCGATCGTTTTGATACTGTTCTGAAATGGAAATAAAATCGACGGAAATTTCTACGTCGATTATTTGCTTTCACAGTTTAAAGTGAAGTGCTGAAAATTTTCGATGCGCAATCGAATCACGTGATGATCTTCCATCGGTCGAAGATTCTCCGAATCAAAATAGCGAGGAGAGTAGCAAGCGAGCGCATGACTCCGCGCTCAGTCTGCTGATTCTGATTGCTTTTTACAGCGTGCCATCACAAACGCAGAAGTTTCATGGAACAAAGTAGGCCCTCAGAAGGGTTGACAATAAGTTCGTACAGAAATGTTTCAAATGTAATAAGTGGGCGATCACAAGGCTCGCTCAGTGAAAGTCAAAGACAATCCACTTTGCCGTAAACAGAGATGCTTGGTCTTTGACAAGCACCAAGTCTGGAAATAAGAACACAGCTGATGCTAATTCTTTGCGTCTAATATAGGAGAAGCGATGGTGCCTGGACAGTGGATGTACCCGACATCTTAGCGACGAATCCATATTCGTCACCCTATGACGAAAGCTTCGACGTCAGTGAGGGGTGAAACTTGCTAACAATGGAACACAGAGTAAAAGGCGTAGCAAAGCGGTCATCAAAGCAGAAGTGAAATAACAACATTCAGACTGTGGTGAGTGAATGACGCTTTATTTGTATCTCGAGTTGAGAACAAATATTATCAGTAGCAAAACTGTCGATAGAGATTACACCTGACATTTAAAAGTGATGTTGCGACTCTAGATATCTAAAGGCTAAAGTGGGAATTGGTAGCTGACAGAAAGGGATAACCTTTATTATTTACGAGGTAGTGATACAAATCAAAGTGCTAAACACGCCAGTGAATCATTGATACTCCAAAATAACAAACCGACCTAGTTAAAATGAGCATTTATGAGCTGGGTCATCTAAATAATGAAAATTTAGCAGAATCACATAAAGGTAATATTCGTGGGGTTAAATACTATCGAAATCACCGTTAATTTTGATTTGTGAAATATGTGCGATTAATAGTTAACGTGCAATCCTTTCCCATAAAAAGTCTAACCTGTAACTATTTGGAAATAGTTCCATCCTGATCTTGGACTAATAGAGGGTACCTCAATCGAGTAAGATCTCTTTATTCATGACTTTCATTGATGAATAATTCAAGATTGTAGTAAATTTTTGAAAATCTAAAGAGTGACGCGTTAGCTGTTAAAGAAATAAAATGTCTTTAGGGAAAATCAAAATCTTTAAAAATTAAAATCTTTATGATGATAATGGAGGAGAATTCATTAACACTAAGATTTGATAATTTTTCTCAAACAAATGGAATAAAGACAAGATTAACAGTCTCTATTGTCCAGAGACAATCTGCAGTATAGCTGAATCAACTAAAACAGATCATCTTGTTGAAATGGCACGTTGCCTTTTATGCATAGACAAAATTACCCGTAAATATGTAGGCAGAACAACACTGCCAATTACTTACGTAATAGATGCCCGACCAAAGCTCTTTCTGAGAAAAACTCGCATGAGTTGTTTAGTAGAATGTGGACCTAATGTTAGTTATTTTAGATTTTGGTTGTACGGCATATTGTTAGTAACCATTGTCACAGGATTTTCTACTAGATCAAAAGAAAGGACATGCAGGATGTTCTATACTAAAGCTTTTGACATTTATCTGCCTGACGTAGAAACGATTTCTTATTTCGAAAGCGTAAAGTTCTTTGGAGGATAGGTAATATAATTCTTTGATATTGGTTGAACTTTTGCCCTTCAAAATAAAAACCTAATGAATCTAAATGGAGCAGGAAACGGTGGAAATCCATTCTCAAATGAAGACGTGAACAAGAGAATCATAATAAAATTTCAGAGATTGTACGCGTGAAAGAAATATTTCCTGCCTTACCTAGTGATGGAAATACATCTCGTTGCGCACACGAGTTTTGCGCGATGTTGAATCGAAAGGTTCCGAGTCAGCCCGAATTTGTTATATGGTTGCATGCAGAATACAATTAAGACAGCGCACTTTCGGTGCGGTGCTCATAGATGGCTTAATGCGTTAGCCTGAAGAGGAGTTGAAAAATATTTTGAAGGGAACGAGACTTTTTGAACTCGTTAGCAGACCAGCAAGAAGATTTGCATTGGAGGTAGGTTTACTTTAACGAATAGTAGTGAAGCCCTGTGGTCTCTCTTGAAAAACAAGGCGAGATTTGTAGCAAGGGATTCAGCAGAAACTGGTATAGACTTTATATGGGGAAACATTTGCGCCATGTTGCCATCAAGGATCCATAAATTAGGCAGCGGCCTTTCGGCAAAAATTGGGGACCTAGAAATTCATAATCAATTCGATGCTGACTACCTACTTATTTAAATGGAACATTAGATGAAGAATTTTATGAATGTCACTGCCTATTTCAAGGAAATTTTTTAGAACAAATAATAGTAAACAAATCTAATAATATGCCCTTTAAAAGCATCAAATAGTGTATAAAATCTTTTAAATAACGTGATAAAGTTCTTCTTTAAAGAAGCCTTTACGGTATAAAGACGATCTGGTAGATGTTGGAATTTTAAGTTAAAACAGAAATTTTGAATAATTTGGAGCAAACTCAAACAACTTTTGCAGATCCGTGTGTTTATTATATTAAAATGGAAAGGATTAACTTTAATAATGGTTTATGTCGATGATATATTGTTTACATCTCAAAGATCCTAACATTGCAAAAAAATTTGTACACCTAAAGAAGATTTAGAAATAAATATCAGGTTTAGCAATACTGTTTAGGTTTAAATTTTCAACAACAAAATAAGAAATGGTTATGAGTCTAACAGAGTTACATTAGAGAACTAAAACTTTTGATATGACGAGTAAAAAACTGTTGTTTGTCCAATGATCTCGCATTCGATTAAAAGGTCTGATGAATGTGATACGGAGGGTTTACCATAATGTGAATTAGTTGGTGGGTTGTTGTACTTTGCAACATCCACAAGACCGGATATCGCAAATACAGTTAGTAAATTGAGTCAATTTCAAATTATTATGATAGTACACATTGGAAAGCAGCTAAACGTATTACGCTATTTAAAGAAACAATTAATTTCGTTAATTTTAAACGTACTGATGAACCCTCTATTTGGATACAGATTCAGTTGGGTAATTCCCTTGATGATCGAAAATCTATACAGGATTTTTGTTTTTATTCTAGTGGTGGTGCAATTGGTTGGGAGGAGTCAGCAATGTACGCGTTGCTTTTATCTACCCAGCAGATCATATGAAAGCTTTCCGATGGCACAAAGAAGTATTTATTTACGTAAATTGCTTAATGAATGTACGATACAGATGTAAAAAAGTGTACGCTTGCTCTCTGATAACAAGGAGCGATAAAATTGGCAGAGAATAATTTTCACAGGCGTAAAACACATAGATATAGTACATCATTTTGTTCGCGAAGCATTAAATAATAGTCATTGTATTAAATATATCTCTACAGAGGATATGTGGCAGCAGATGTCTTGTAACGAAGGCATTACCATCACAAAACATTATAAATGCCTGGAAGCACTAGGCATTGTTAGTACAGACAGTAAGTACTTCAGGTAAATGTATTGACATTGTGGGGGGTGTGGGATAATTACATCATCAACCCATTTACCCTTTGAATCTGATTTGGATTCATGAGTAGGTGGCGCCGCCTGCGTGGTTGTGCGCACGTTCGACGCTGTGAAAACGAGTCCGTGAAGGACGTGTTATTCTTTGTGTAGTTCATGTCTCAAACTTATTATGTGGTGTCCATTATAAATAAAAAAGGACTTAAATATTGCATGTTGCTTACAAGATGACTCTGCATATTCTCCAACTAAATACTTCAGAGCATTGGGTAGGGTGGAGAGTAGCGTGTTGTGGCATGCGCGTAAAATACTTAACTTATTAATCTTAGGTTTTAACTTTTAAAATTCATTTAGGGTCAAACTGGTTGAACCCCACTTTGTAAATGGGAATAAGATCGGCAGCTTTTAGGGTTTATTACTAAATGAATAGGCTTAATGTTAAACAACGCAATTTATTGATACAAAGTTATATTTCAAAGAAAATATTCACAGATTAAAAGAAAAGAATCTGAGGGAATCATTGTATTTTAAAGTAGCAATTGCTCACGAATGTTAGAAAACTAAAGATCTTGGTTCAAGAAGGTAGTGGGGCCGTTAGGCTTTAAGAAAGGCAGTTACAATACATAGGCACGCTCCCAAGATACGATGCTTCCTTTATTCTTGGCTGTCACGGGTTGATGGCCCCACAGCGAACAGGAATTGCTTCGTACAGCTTCTCTTCAACTGTCCTTCGACGCGTGCAGCGCCGTACCAATGATCCTGTGCCTTGGCGGAGTGGCAAAAGCTGCGCCCTCCCCATGTGATACATTTTCATTAATTTTCATCGCTTCTATAAAACCCTACCGAAAAAAATTACATTCCTGCAAATATTTTATACACAAATTTAGCATATTTTATGTTTTATTAAATAGGTTAAATAAAAATTACGTATTCTTAAAAAAATACTCTTAATGAACTATATTCATGAAAAAATACTCTACACAATAAAATAAATATATCATCAAATAAATTAAATTGACATATTTTCTAAAGACAGAAAATAAAGAAAATCTATATCTTATTGCTTATCAGCTTTCATTGGAACATTGGCTTGTGTGATGAATATAAAGAACAGAAATTATTTGCTTCGCACTATGTGTTCAATTAAATTACTAATATAATGCCAGACTCTCCTGGTAACACTCTGATGTCACACAATAAAACTGCGCCATGCCTTGCGAACGATAAACAGCATTATTTCATTTGTTAGAGAACCTACATTTCAGTAATTTTAAATTTAAAAGAAAGTAATTGTCGTTCTAATTTCAAACTTAATAGCTCTAAAGTAGTGAAATAAAATTTGCTATCCATGATATAAATATTATTCGCTAAGATCAATAGTTCCTGAGAAATTTTAAATTATATTAATCCCTATATTTCAAATTAATTTTTTGTTATTTAATAGAAATTGGTAAAATCGTCAGTGATATATCTGCGCGATATAGTTTGGATGCCACGATAATTTTTTTTGAGATAAAGAAATATGTAATGTAAAAATAAAAAATATTTCCTGTCATAAGCCATATGTTAATTTTATTTGTTTCAATCCATATTAAGCATTTCTCTTCTCGCATATATATCTACTTAAACACGTCCAAATTTGACGGAAATCCTCTCAAATGAAGAGAGGCATTTTCACTTGTCATATCTGACGGGTGATTATCTAGTTAGAAATAAAAGAAATTAGAGCCAAAAGAGTTGAGTATATACACTGACGGCAAAACATTCTGATCATCCCCACAATGAACTCGTCATACGATGGAGAGCACGGGTTAAGTAGAAGGTATTTAACTGCTGCTGAGAAGGATCCAGCCCTGCACTTTTGTCGAGTGATGAAGTCTGCTGATCTAAGCAATGTGATAGGCAGATCGTATGGCTCGGAAGACTGAACAGAGTATCCCAAACGCATCGACTGGTATGTTGTTCATGATCGCCGTTGTTAGTATTCGCAAAGTGGATAAATGATGGTGACACCAGTAGTAGACGCAAGGTATTCGTCCACCTTCATCAAAAAAGGACATCGAGACTGTCCCTGGTAAACCAAATCGGCGCCAGACAGTGGCTCAGCTGACAGCCCAATACAATGCAGGTCCAAGCGCAAGTGTTTGGAACACACAGTTACGGACACAGTTGATATGGGACATACAGCAGACGTCCCACTCGTGTACTTCTGTTGACCGTCATCTCTACTACGCCTACAGTGGGCCCTGGAACATCGAGACTGGACCATGGATGAGTGGAAGAGAGTTGCCTGGTCGGATGAACTTCCTCATTCATCTCGTGGATGGTCATGTCAGGGTACGCTGTCTGCCAGGCGAACAGTTGCTCCAATCTTGGCAGCACGTAATTCACAGTTCAAAACCCACCATGTCCGAATATCTCAGACTTTGCGTGACTGCTGCTTAGACATTTGGTCATGTACCAAAAAATTTGTCTCAGTCATGTACCAAAAACTTGTGTCATCTATGCCCAGGCGAGTTGCAGCTGTTTTATTGTTGAATTCAAATTTTAAATATCAAATGACTTTTTTCTAAATCAAGGTTCCTTAACGTGGTACACGTACCCCTTGGGGCATGAGGGGACAAGTTAGGGATACTCAAAAAGTGATTTTGGTAATGGCAGGAAACACAACCATATAAGAATATTCTAGACTACCAAGACTTTACTTTATTATTACGGTTGTGCTTTTTGGTTTTTTTGCTTTGGCTTGTTCCACTTACAATGTATGATGACTGCAACAGATTGTAACTTTCTGAGCTATTCCTCTAGTTTTAGATTGTAGTCCTTTTGATTTAAACAGCCCAGTTTAGGTAACTGTTTGTGGTCCAATTTAATCAACTTTTAAACAAAAAAAAATTCCCTCTAACTTTACCTTTAAACTATTTTAATAAAATTACTATAGTAAGTTGTAGTTTTCTTATCTGAGGATATAATAGCATATTTTACTACTTCTTTTTAAAACAGCGTAAGGATTGTTAGTCTTTTGTTAAAATATTTAATTGATGTTCCCTAACTGCAACCAATAAGTTTTTTCTCTCAAAAATAATTTCATATACTACATTTATGTCTTTACAACCTAATTTGCATATTTTCAGGCCCAAATATTTAATTGAATTTAAGTTTTGATACCAATCCATTCCAGGACCTAGTTCAAATTCAGCAACTCTAATCTACATATTATTGGAAAAGCAAGATATAAATACAATTTTTTGATTGAATTTTAATTAATTTTTTGCTGGGTGTATAAGGAGCATACTGTTATTTTGGATATTATCAAAACCAAACTGAAAGAAAAGTTCTTACAAAAGTTGCTGAATTCTGGAAAAGAAACTGCATCTACACAACATTTTGTTTCAGTTAACACTTAATTCAAGACATGGGCATAGTATCATCCATGAACCTGTTGATCTGCCACATCAGCAAGTTTACTTTGTAAATCATTAATCTGCTTATGGTAGCTTCTGTTTATAATTTTAATATATTTCTAACTAACTGCCTTTGGAGACCAGCTTGTTCGCTCGGAATATCCTGGTTGTTAAACAATTAATACGGAATACATAACTATTTAAAATTTTACCTTTATTGTTTGATAAGACTGAAAAATGAGAATTTAATGAAAATTGAAATATACGTAAAATTAATTTACCTTTTTCTCTCCCGGCTTTCGAAATAAAAGATTTTATGTTAATTGTATTAAGCTAAACGTCTGCGCAAGGCCAAACTGAACAGCAAAAAATTAACAGATGGGAAAGTTGTAAAGTATCTAAACGTCTAATTACATATCGAATGAAAGAATAATATGATGATTTGAAAAACTAAAAGAAATAATCCTGAAGTAGAAACTAAATTTCGAAAAACAGTTTCAAGAAAAATGTTAAAAATATCATTTATAGAAAAAAGGTAATTACCAGAATTTTCCGAATAATAAATTTTGTGAAGATAATAAAAGTTCATTTTCATTTTTTCTTAGTCAAAAAAAGAAATCTGACTTACAATAATTGCGAAATTAAAATGAAACTAAGAATCTGTAATCCGATAGCAAAAGAAAAAACAAAATGCGTGTGTCAATTATCTCATTATAATTGAAGAGAGAAAATATTATAGTGGCAAAAAGAAAATATTTCACTGTATTTCACTTACCAAATGAAATAAAAATCACTTCATTTAATGAGCTTGAATTGAAAAATATATTTCAAAAAGTGTTTAAGAAAAAACTGCGGGTAAGTGAAAATCTCTTTTGGAGCTAGAGTAGTTAAATGTATCGAAGAGAGCAAATTTTGTTCACCATAATGTTAACAAGGGTTAAAGATCATGTGATTAAATATCACAAAAAGACATCATCCCGTCTTGCCTTGGCACCCGGGTCTACATTGAACTACCGGCCGCCGCGACTTCATCAGGCACTGTGGTCCCAGCATAATTGCCCCCCTTATGAGCGGCTCATGCGACGACCCGCCATCGCAGATGGGCCTTAAGAGCCACACCACCATTACTGCATCCACCAAGGGAGCGAGAACCTGCTTACTTATCCGGCAGCTTCTCATCCGAGAAATTCGCCATGTTGGGATCATGTGATTAAATATGCGATTATATAAAAATAAGGAAATTAGTGATAATGTGATTAAATAAGGAAATTAGTTTGTCATTTTAGAATTGAAAAGTATCCTTGCAACTCATCATCAATTAAACAAAAAAATTGTGCAGTTATTAAATTGATATCATTAAAAAGATTTGAATTTTAAAAGGACGTAAAAAGTCATTTTTTTAGATGATATTTTTGAAAAATACGGCGAAAAAACTGCAAATCTTGCTTACTTTTTTATTTACTGAAATTTTAATTATTTTTTGAGCTTTAAAAAGTTGATAGTGATTCTATTCTTGTTTTGAAGAGCATATGCGCCAAATTTCATCAATATCAAGCAAAAATGTCGGTTTTTTAAAAAAGACAAATAGCATTCATCTTTGTATACAGTATTGCAAAGTAAAGTTTTATAGCTACAAAAATCAGATACAATTATCAAAAATTTACTTTGATTATTACAATACAAAACCTTCTTTTGTTGTAATGAAATTCTGCCATTTTCGTTGCTTTTCCAGTTTTTTACTTTCTCGTATACGAAGTATACAAAGAGAAAGTATTGTAATCGTCAAAAAATTCGAACTCGAGATTTTGACGAATCTCCATGTTTTAGACCTCCCTGATTCCGAAAAACACAATTTTGGAATTATGTCTGTCTGTGTGTGTGTCTGTATGTGTGTCTGTGTGTGTGTCTGTGAACACGATAACTCGAAAACTATTAGAGCTACGGGGATGAAATTTGGTATGTGGTCTTTAAACATAATTTGTAGGTTTCTATCAAATTTTGGACAAAATCCGTCAACGGGAAGTCTGTCTGTCTGTATGTTCGGGGTCATGCGAACGCTATAACTCAAAAACTTGAAAAGCCAGATGGATAAAATTTTATACACAGTTTTATCGTCATGAATGTAGGTCCGTATAAAATTTTGGGCCAAATCCGTCAAAGGGTTGACTGTCTGTCGGTCTGTATAATCGCATACTTGTTCAGTTTTGAAACTAACTACCTGCGCATGCCTGCTAGTGGCAATGCCTGTGCAAGGAAGGGACGCTCCGAAACTTGGCAGTTTGCCAAAAACAAATTCTGGAGTGATTTTGTAAGGAAGCAAACATTTAGGGAGTCTCGCCAGGTCCTGTTGCGCAAAAGAATGAGCAGAGGATTTGAATTTGTTTTGATCCTTCAAACCACGCGTGGTTCCAACTTTGGTTTACTTGCGACGGAAGTTTATTTGACGTCTTTTATTATTCTAGTTTTCTCTACATGTGTTAGGAGTATACGAGAAAGTTTAGGGGAGACCACTCCCGCTGTTTTAGTCTATTTTTACTTTCTCGTATACGAAGTATACAAAGAGAAAGTATTGTAATCGTCAAAAAAATTCGAACTCGAGATTTTGACGAATCTCCACTTAGAAAGTATACGAGAAAGTTTAGGGGAGACCACTCCCGCTGGTTTGTTAATTCTTTCTACTTGAAATAAATTTACTTTTTTAATGGATTTACTATATTATTTTGATAGATTTACTTTTTAGCTATGATCTAAAATTCATTTTTTCACTTAGGGTAGATAATCTTCAATGGGAACCACACCATCTATTTATTTGTAATAATTAGGTAAAACATTCAAGTTCAGATAAATAAAGTGTAATAAATGTAATTTAAATCTGAATTATGCATGATCGAAATAAAAATTAATTTAATTAATTAAATTAAATATCACATATATATACATATATATAATCATCAGTTTTTGAAAAAAATTATTTTATTTATGAAACTTTAGCAAAAATGTCAATGTTAAGAAAAACAACTATATTAGAAAATATATGAATGTATTTCATTTTTATTTCACATATATACTTCTGAAACTATCTAAAATGTAATAGACTGCAAGATAAAAAGGAAAAGATAATATGATAATTTTATTACAGATTCATGAAGATTTTAGCATAAATAAAATGGTTAATAATAAAAAATATAAAACATTAATAGAAGTTACATTAAAAGAAAATTATATTAGCTTTAACAATAAATTATACGAACAAATAGGCATTTGATTGTTGGAATTCCAATTCTAGGTTTTCTTTTTTCATAGTGTAATAGTTTATAATCAAACTATCTTTTGTATTTCATTTGTATGATTATTGATAATTTGATTTTAACTTTAATTTTTAGAAAATGTTTTTAAAAAATATATAAAAGCTGCATTTTGTCAAGAAATCTGAAAATTGATCTGCACTTTCCTCCATTTTCTTTTGAACTAGATGGATCTTCTTAAAAAGAAAGATTCAATTCCGGACATTAAAATAACTGGAAGCAAAAACAAAACATTTGTTAACTGTCACGTTAACAATGTAGCTATCAACATTCTCACGGCTCAGATCCCAGTACCTCCATCTCATACCGCAGACCATCAACAGTCGCTAGATAGGAATTCCACAATAGTAATAGACGGAAATGACGTTGGTCTGCAGTAAGTTAATAAATATGGTATTTAATAAATGTACCTTTTGAATGATATCAATTAAGTTGCTTTATAAGTTTTCTCTAATTTTAACGCTACTCAAAATCTTAATCGACTTCACATAAAACAATAAACGGTCCATTATTACCGGTAATATGAAAATCATTTTCATGATTTTTTTTATTTGCAAAAGCAAATGGATGGCACTTATCTGTTGTTTATAGTGTTACAAAGATGTAATGTCGCTTTCCTGCCTCGCTAGTCTTATAGTCGGGGAGGGAGTTTTACAGGGGTAAGCATGGAGTGACGGGCAGCGGCCATTCAGGGACGACTGACTTTGGTGACGAATTTGGCGACAAATCGATGATTCCAGAAAATGCGACCCTTTTCTCGATATCTCTATTAAAAAAGAAAATATGTACGAGAAAACTCCATATGACGTCATGGCCTGTCAGGGAGAGTATATGGACCGCACTTGGAACAGAGAGGTGTGTGTTGATCCACTGGAACGATTTTGGAGTTTCGTCTGCAGTGCCAGCTAGGAAACCGGTGAGCTGAGCGCTATTGAAAGTGCTGTTATTGCCGTTATTAGTGATTTGCTGACTATTTGTGTTGCTAAATCTCAGAGTGCTGAACTGTTATTACCTGTGATTTGTTGTCTGCTTACGTTGCTAATCTGTGCATGATCTATTGTTTTCTGTACCTGTGCTACGTGTTTTCCTGCATATTTGTGAATAAACCTACATTCTCCATTATCCTGCGGGTTAGACTGTTTACACCCACAGAACGATTTTCGTAACCATATTTAGACGGAGAAGGTGACTGTTTAAAAAAAAAGGGATATCTCACTAGCAATATGCGTAGTTACAAATTAAAGACGTGCGAATTAATGCATCCGACATTCCTAAGTTTTAAAATTATTTGTTTTAAAGAAAAGCTAATAAATATGTGTTCCATACCACAAAACAAAGCTGTTTGTTATCAAATCTTTTTTCATTTACATTTCATTACATTTTACCAATTTGTACTCTTCTATGAGATAGAATTCGCTAATTTCGATCACAAAAAATATTTCCATAAAAATGTTCCATCATTATATATTTAGATTATACGATGATCAGTATTATACGAGTATATAGTATCAGATTTATAAGAGTATTTTAAAATTACTCGTATAAATCTGATAATTTATTGTTTTTATACAAGAATAATTTAATCTATATTTTATTAGCCGTCTGGATTTTACAAAATAAATGTTTATATTTTTATTTTCTAGTGTTTAATTTTTTGTATATATTTTTTGAAACAGATTTGGTGGTGGCATATATTTTGATTGGCTCGGAATTTACATCGCTCTTAATAAATTGACGAACTACAAAAACACAGTTGCATTTGTTCCGGACTTCAGAAGGAACCACAGATTCGGAGCCAGATTTACCATAAATTGCCACTTGATATCTGAATTAGAGGCCAGAGGAAAACTGGTATACACTCCAAATCCGAATCTTGAAGAGAGAAGAGTGCTTTTGCACAACAGGTAAAAGTCGTACGTTTTGTAAAACGCACAAAAAAAAAACGTCTCGTAAAACAAAAGTAGTACGTCTCGTAAATTATCATTTTATACAAGTCGCGCACAGGCGCAGATGAGGCTTATTGTGGACCCATGCACTGGAGTTCTTGGGGGCCCTCTGAATGTATAACGCATATGTCCTTAAAAATTTAAACATTAGTTAATAGTAGTACGCGCAGGGCGTTGCCCGTGGCATAATGACTTCAACAAAATAAAAAAGCCCAAAGTTTTGAAAACGAAATCAAAACGTATATATATATATATATATGTTATTGATTTCACTCTCGATTTTTAGTGAAAGAACACGCAGGAACTTGAGCGATAGCTTTGTCTGGGCATCGCGAGCACGCACACAAGCACACACATTGCCATTTATAGGTATAGATGATGCTTTAAAATAAGATAATTTCGCATATTTTTAATCAAAGTAGTTATGTTTTGTTAATAAAAATTGCTTTTTATAATTACTTTATTATTTGCTTTAATTACCTAATTAATTAAATTAATCTTTGTCGATAATCAATATGCTTAATATTCAGTAATTTTAAATTTATGTCTGAAATTCTTGTTCATAAGTATTCTGCATTCTACGCAATATTCCGCCAGTTATAAATCCCAAAATGATAATTTGAATCTAAATACTTAAATACCAAAAAGAAAAAATGACAACAAAATTGTAATATCTAAATCTTCGTACTAGTAATAATCGATGCATTTTTTCTCTTCTTTCTTTTTTCCTCCATCGTGCTGCTTAATTTCAGCTCCCCCCCCCCACTTTATAATACCTTTAATCATTTTCTAAACCAATGTATTTAAAATTTTAAAGAAATGCTCACAATTTCCTTAATATTAAGATAAGTTAAAGAGAGAGAAAATATCTTAGCAGATAGAAAAAAACCTGACTGACGTGTTTAACGAGTCGGCAACAAGTTTAATGAAGTAAAATTCCTAATCTAAAGCAAGTATCGATTATAGACTTAATTTTCTTGAAGAAGACTCCTCATATTCTCACAAAAACAAAATTTAGCAAAGGTCTATTTCTTCACATCACACCTGTAAAAGATATTAATAAGAAAACGAAATATGAATATGCTTACATAGTGAAACAT
>BGPR01000539.1:212478-246860 GCA_013235015.1 Araneus ventricosus
GATGATGATGATGAAGCTGTTTGAGATGTATGCTCATTCATACTTGAATGAAGTATTTCCATTCTTTTAATCTCACTTCGCTTAAATCCGGAAAAATTGCGATTATATTAAATAACTCTCATCAATTATCTAATTCCAGCGTTGAATATTTAAATCAATTCGCTTCTTTGAGATCTATTCGAATCGTTAGCATTTCATTTACTATAATACATTTAAAAATGCATTTTATCTCAATGCATTCAGAGTAGGTAAATGTAAATTTTAGGAGAGTATCATTTGTATAATATTTCCATAAAGCACGAAAAATCCCTTATACTTTGCAATTAAAAATAGATTTTGTAACTATCGTTTTTAAGCATAGCTCGTTTAGAATAAGTTCGAAAGGGACTCACTGAACAATAATTTTTCTTTTTATAGCTTCATTCTCGACTTCATATCCAAAAACGAATCGATTCTGATCAGCAACGCTCACTACCTTGAAACTCATGGCAACTCATTATTGGAACAATTTATAAAACAGAAGTTAGTATACAAATTTACTTTACTAATTATAAGTTTATTTTAATTCTTGGTTAGATGATAATAAATGTAATAATAAATGATGATAATAAAAAAGAATACACACGCCGGTTACGGGAACACATCCACGATACCAACTGCAACAGAACACAGGCGCCTCAACGTCAACGTGGGGTAGATTTCGGAGTACCGCTTTGTGAGAAGAAATGCACCTCCACGTCATAATTTAGAATAGGGAATTTGATTTAAGAGTTTGACATAACCGAAGGAAGATAGTTAAGAGGGGGGAAAAGAGAGGATAAATGCTCTCTGTCTGCTTCCAACAAAGCAATGGTGAAGAAGAGGAGAGAAAAGATGGGGGGAATAATTTAATTAAAAAAAAATCCCTTTTCGGCAAGCTTGAAGGCAAAGGTAGATTCCTTTACGTTAATGTTACAAAAGTCATGAAATATTACATATTGATCAATACAGACATAGCCAATGACTTTATTGTTTCTACACATTGCAGTATTTACGCTGTGATTCTGTGTGTTTTCATGTCATTTGATTTTTTGCTATATCAAGGTTTTATCATTCCATTTTTCATTCCAAAAAGTTATGATAGATTTATCGGTCAGTACATTGGTCAATTTTTTTATATCTCAACACATAATCATTCAACAGGTAGGAATCATAAAGAAATAAACATCTCAGCAGTGCAAATATCTCCTAGATAACATTAAGCCAGACTATCTGAAACAGTAGCAAGAAATTGACTCTTGGCACGAATGAAGAAGAACTCTAGATTTAAAAATTAATTTATTTAATCTAGGTTACAATATAATTGTGTGGACATTACTTTGTCATATGGTAAAACCACATGACATGATACACTTAAACACTACTAAAATGGGCTCATTTAGAGAACTCCCTGGTTACAAAGATAATAGTCACTAAATTCTTAACATATAAGAGAATAAAGATTATCAAACATTGTGAGTGGCAAATTGAATACATGTTTCTAAAGCATAGGATATGAATGCAGCCAATTTGAACAGCAAATTTAAATCTCCATCGACGGTTAAAACCAAATACTCAGGCAGAAAATCCCAAACAATTTTAAAGTTAAGCAGATATTTTTCAATAGCAAAAAGGATAAAGGGAACTCTTATTTAATTACTCTTATTTTTGCCTACTTTATATTGATTTTATTAAACAAATCATGGTCCCGCCATGTGTAGTTAAATATCAAATTAAAGTATTCTGTCAAAAAAACCTATTATCAAATTAACTATTAAAATTATTTGATTAATTAAAATTAACTATCTACTTAATTGTTACAAAACTCCACTAAAACCTTTTTTATGCCTTATACTATATGCCAGCAATCTTTATCTTATGATTATCTAATAATTATATTAATTTAAATAAAAGTCACTGTGGCTATGTATGTATGTTCCAATTCTCCTACTAAACCACTGGACTGATCTCAATCAAACTTTTCAAACTCTTTATTTAAGAAAAGAGAAAGGCCACCTTCAACTTTTCAAAGCCTAAAAGATGCTTAAAATTTCACTTAATTAAAAATTAAGCAAGGCGTTTTTCCGCAATGTCTTTCATTTCCATAAATTTGTTTCTCTCATTTTAATATTTTTTTAAAAATTAATTTTAAACTTAATTCGTAATAATATTCTTGTTGATCAAAAATAATACGAAGAACTGTTTCCAGAAGGAAGAATGCTAAAAGCAAATTTTAAAAGTAGACGATTTAACAATTTATATCGGGACCAGCTATTAATTTATTTTCACGCTTTAAATTAATGAATAATTAAATAGTTAATTTAATTGTTTCAAAATATTCATTAAAACCTTTCATTGACTTTAGTAATTGTTAACAAAATTTGAAGTACCTATGTAACAAATAATAACGTATGAAGAAAACGGATGTTTTAAAAAATTGTCTGGTTCAATTGATATTCTCATTTTAATTAAAAGCGTTTTAGATCAGAGAAGTAATTTGTGTATTATAATATTTATACAATAGTAATTTTTACATTAAAAATATTAAACATGAAAACATTTTAATCCGGAGCAAAGCCATGCATATCAATTAACAGTTATAATTAACAAAATTTAACTAAGATATTAACTATAAATTAATTAAATTAATTAGTCATAAATTAATTATATATTATACCGTATAAAAAGTGAAGGTGAATGCGGTTGATGGGAACTCATAACTTCTAAATAATTCTTGCTGTCAAAAAACTTTCAATATAAAAGTAGTTTGTTATGATATGGTGATAATTACCCTAATTGAAATTTTCTTTCTCTCTTCAATCTTAACGAAGCTATGGGGAAATGATAAATGAGAGGGAGGTAGCAGATAATGCAGCTTTTCGGCTCATAACTTCATAGGCAATTCAGCAGACAAAACTTTTAGTATAAAGATTGTTCACATTTATCCATAAGATGAATTCGCCTAATTGAAATTTTTTTTCCTATCTTTAGTCGTAACAGAGCTATGGGGAAATGATAAGTTGGGGAGGAGATTGAAAATGGCTTTTTAGCTCATAACTTCTAAGAAATTGTGGCTATCAAAAAAGTTTCAGTACAAAAGTTGTTTGTTGTGATAAGGCAATAATTCGCCTAATTTGAATTTTCTTTCTATCTTGAATCGTAAAAGAATTATGGGAATATGAAATTTTCAGTCCCCCACCATTTCCACCCCCTTTGAGCTGGTTAGCCCATCTGCGAACTCGGCCGAGATTTTCACCCTCCTTACAGCATATCCGTCGCCAGTTAAAATCTAATCAAAATTACTCTAGTTATCGTGTTCACAAAATAACACGGGCCAAAGCGTTATGCATATACTTCTCTACTAATAATAATACGGAAAAGAACATTTTGCCCTCTATTCTCATAAGTATTGTAGCTACAAGAATGAAAGAAGAGGGTGGAAGAAACTGCAAATGACGAGAGCTTTCCAACAAGGGGTAACATGCATAGGTTAAAACGTATTTTAAGTTAGGGGGAGAGGAGGGGAAGGGTGGGAAAATCACTTTTCAGCTCATAACTTCTAAGCAATTGTAGCTATCGAAAAAGTTTAAATACAAAAATTGTTCGTTTTGATAAGGCAATAATTCGCCTAATTTGAATTTTCTTTCTATCTTGAATCGTAAAAGAATTATGGGAAAATGAAAATTTCCACCCCCCACCATTTCCACCCCCTTTGAGCTGGATAGCCCATCTACGAACTCGACCGAGATTTTCACTATCTGTACAACATATCACAAGCTGATTAAATTTACATTAAAATTGCTCCAGTTATCGTGTTCACAAGATAACATGGGAAAAAGCGTTATACATATATATATATATATATATAAATAAACTTTTTAACGAAGGGTGGTTTTGGGTTCTAGGGGTCATGATCGGTGAAGATCTGCAGAAATTTTCCGAAAGTCGTGTCATGAGAACCATTGCAATAGGTAGAGTTCCTATAAGGAATCTACCTAATAAAGATACGTTGAACGTTGAGCCCTCAACAAAGAAACTACTACTGGCATAGCAAATCAAGAAAGAAAACTAAAAAATTTAGCACGAAAAAATGGGAGATAATTTGAAATGGATGCAAAAAAACGCGCATAGCACAACGTAGCTAACAGAGTTCGAAAGGGAATTTAGAAATTTTAAACACCCAGATTGGTGGGAGTTGGATCTATTCGCAGTCTTTTGCCTTGGGGGGAGTTAATACAGACCGCATCCATCGCAGTTCTAGGGCGTTTCCTTGAACTGGGGAGCGCAGGGTCATAAGCTGGTGTTTGTAACAGCTCGTTACGAATCTGGGGAATTTTGTTAAAAAATCGAGTAGAGGTTTTTTTGATAAACTCCGAGATTGGTTCAATTTTAAGGTCGTCAGGAATGACTTTACGTCGGACATACTATGGAGCATTAACAATATGCATAAGATGCTTGTTTTGAAAAACTTGCAATTTCTTGATGTTCATTAGCGATGTAGATCCCCAGGGGACAACTTGGGAACCATACATTAGTACTGGACGAATTATAGCTTTGTATAGCAGAAAGTGTTGCCAATGCATACATCATAAAAATGTGTTGCCAGATATAACACATTAAATGTGACAACAGAATTAACAAACTTAATACTCCCTCCAATTTTGTTGTCACTTAAAGTTACAAAAAAAATCACTTTACACACACACTTCAGACACTTATATAAGATTAGTCAATAATCACAAAAATAATATACAAACTTAATACACTTATATAAGATCAATAATAATTAAAATAGATTCCCTCGGTAGATTGCTGGGAATTAATCAACTAAACATCTAATCTTCTAATATGTCATTTAAGATGTCATTTATTTTTAATTGAATAGTTTGAAATCAACTTATTTTAAATTAATTATTGTCTTTCTTCTCTAGAACAGTTAACTACTTATTCGTGGGTCAGAATTTCATTACAAGTCCAGCCAATCCCAATGGTCGCAATTTTTCATTTTAGCGAAGCAACATAAAGTGATTCCATTGGATGAGAAAATATTGTTGTAATGTATCGGCAGCTTGATGTTTATAACTCTGCTTCAATCTACAAAATTAAAGTTCTCAATTACCTGAATGTCAGCTGCAGTATTTAAATGCCTTATTTATTCTTTTGTAACAGCAGAAAATCAGAATATTACACTGTGCAAAATAAACAACTTAAAACAAGAACAGAATTTGGAAAAACATTTCGAGTCTCAGTGGTCTGGTGGAAAGTTCTCAGCTTCAGGATCGGAGGGTTCCATGTTCGCAACCCGATTCCGCCGTGCCTAGTATATTTCGCTTGCATATGTGCTTGGTGCGAGCAAAATCTGATGTCGGTATTGTTCGTTGATGTGTCGCGGAAGTTTGTAGATGACGGCTGAGGCGTCATCTGATTAAGGCTCAAAATTATGAGGTCTGTCCAAAATTGCTCTCGTTCTGTATCAAAACAAGACTAAATAATACCAAACTTAACTCGATTTTTTTTTCACTTGATCGTCATTTTGATGACGTCGTGACTGAGCAACGATAGCAAACAATGAGTCACGAATTGCCCCTGTTGTGCTCTCAATTCCTATATTTAACCTTTTGAATCAGATAATAATCAAATATAACAGAATTCTAGATATTCTATTCTATTCAGAATTCTGACCCTCATTTTGATGACATCATTACCGACCAACGGGGGCTCTAAAACTTGGGGTCTCGGGTGTTTTACATTCATTAAATCGTATAGTAACCTCACGTAATTATACCTCAAAGGGCATGTTTTCTGACTGAAGTGAAATTTTTTCAGCGAACCGACCGCACTATCTCGCTAATGTGGCGTGAAATTTCGAAGAGGGGATGCCAGCTCAGGTGCCATCTCCTTGTTGCCTGACCAAGGTTCATACTTATGAGATATGCCACCAAACAGCCCTCGTGTTTCTTCGAAACAGATCGTAAATAATACTAAATTCAAAAACAGTCTTTCGTTTGACCATCATTTTGATGACATCACTGCTGACCAACCATATTGCACAATAATTCTTGAATTGTCCTGTTATGTTCTTAACAGCAATTTTGGATCAGATAATAATCAAAACAGAATACAAGATAAATAATTAAGTATCTGCCTAGGTACGGAGGCAAATTTTTTGAAAACCCTGTGACTAAAAATTTTAGTGCATTTTCTGGAGGAATATGACTCAGAACAATGAATAATCCAATTCAGGAAATTAAATGAAAATTTTAAATTAATTAAAATGGGGTAATTTAGGTAAAATTTGATGAAAATTACTGCGAGACGCAAAACGCTCTACGTGGAATTCTTATTCACGGATTTAAATTGTTTTTTTAAACAGCATACTTGGAACAGTATTGAAGGCAATGAACTAAAATCTGAGAAATATTTGCATTTTCTAAAAAGTTATAGCTCATCGCACTTATCCTTAATCAAAATTTTTGAAAATGCATAGGTATCGATATCAATAAATAGCCAAAAATCAAAAACTATACCTGTTAGATCTAAATCTTTAGTTCTTTGCCTTGATTACACTTGACTTAATATGTGTACAAAATTTCAAAGAACAATTTTCATAAGTTTTCCTGAAATCATGTTTTGCGTATTAAAATTTAGATAAAAAAATACATTCTTCAAAAAAGGCATTTAAAGTTTTGATTTATATGGTACTAAAATAATCCTGAATACTATCACTTAAAAATCACCAGACATATAAAATAAACCTTCCTTATTCTCAATTTTTTATTTATTTTTTTTTTCTTTCTGGTAGCCTGTTTTTTTTTCTGGACAGTTTTGTTGCTGGCAAACACTGCCTCTTCGCAGTAGCATTTCGCTCGGTGTCGAAGTTGCTGTACTGTTTTAACGTGTAGTGAGCAAATACAGCAATTACTGCACTTTGCATCTGTTTCAAATTGTCAACATTAGGTTTATTCTGGTACCCCGGTTGGGTTCCGTACGTTAACAACGGAACCCAACCCAACCGGGGGGACCAGAATAGACCCCTAAAACTTGGGGGCACGTTGTTTTTAAGTCAGAAAATGATACAGAGTCAGTAGCCAAAAGTTCACAATTTCTGCCAGAAGTGAAATATTTTCATCTAACCGAGCGCACTAGTAAGTTCTGTTTCGAATGTAATCTTAGTTTTTCCTGTTTAAAGAGAATCTGCGGTACAGCTTTGATATACGGCATCACTATATTTCGTTATTTTGGCGACTTTCAGGTTAAAGTTAAGTTTAAGGTACGGAAATTCTCGTTTGGTGGAATTTTGAAAAAAGAACCTAGATTCGTAACATTCAATAAAAAAAGAGAACACCAAAATGTTCAACAAAACAGTCGCCATGCTTGTTTAGGCAACACAACCGACGCCATGTCTGTTTACGCACCAAAAAAGTCGCCGAAATAAAGAAATATCGCCAGTGATACCGTATATCAAAGTTGCTCCAAGATTTTATTTCGTGTAAGTATATTTCTTCATTTATGGAGAAATCATCCAGTTAATATATCATTTTGAAAAGGAGGACGACTTTTTTTTGTTATGATTTCGGTAAGCTAAGTACGAAGGCGAAGATCGACGTCACAGACTTCCAGCGACGCTAGCCAATCATATTTGTTGATTTCCTGCCTTTGGTGTATCAAAGTAGGATTTGTAAATATGCGGCCCGGCCTTGCCATGTTTACATGCAAGAACTTACAAATTCTTTATACAACCAAAATTAATATAAGAAATTGTACAAGTAATAATATGTTATACATCAATATACCAATAAAAATACACAATAACCTAAACATAGCTTATTAGGCAGTATTTATTTTTCTTACATATCGTTCAAATAAATATTTTCAACATTTTTTTTTTATTTATCAGTGCTTTCTGCACGTGATCAAATAAAAAGATGTACATGCATTAATCCTCAGAATTCTAAAAAAAATTATTGAAGTCGGAGACTAATATTAGAGTAAAGTTTTCAAAATAATAAGTACAATTGTTTTTTAAAAAATTTTAAAGAATAAATAATATTGTATAAAACACGGGCACAGCAAAGATTCATTTCCAAACAATAATCCTGATTAACTTTTTACTAACTTTATAGAAAATGTCTATAGCAATTTTATGACTTAAAGTCAGACTTCTTTTTTGATTAAAAATATACAGTATAGCTATAATAATCTAGTATTTTGTTATTGCATTGGTCAAATAAAAAATGAGGAGAAACAAAGACTTAGACCTCAAACATTTTTCTTATGATCAGATTCTTTGTCCCAAAAAATATTTAATACTTTTCTGTAAATTGATGAAAATATAGTACTGTTATTGAAAATTACAACACCATCAGATTTATACATGATTAACTTGGATTCAATTTACACATAAATAATTAAAACATACTTTAAGAAATGAGATTTGAAGAGTTCTCAAGCGTCAATCAGCAATTCTCAACATCAGCTGCTGTACAACACAAGTTTAGCGCAATGAAGTTCTGAAGGAATTTAAGCGGATGAGTCAGTCCATAAGACAGCTTATGTGCCGAGTCCACAGGTATCGCAACACTGTCTTTGTATCGGAGAGACAACACTTTCATTTGAGACATTTTTAGGAGAAGTGTGAAAGGCATAGGAAACTGCATTTTCTGCACTGAGAAGATGACTGTAAACCTTCAGAATGAAAGTAGCGTCCTGTGGGAGCTGACCCAATATATAGTCCAACGAAAGTCGGGAAGAGCAATGTTATAGACAGCTGCTCTTGAAAACTGCATAGTTTTTTTTAATTCTCTGACAGAAGTTCTGCGATTATAGGAACGACAGATTCTCACTTCCGTTGTAAGTCATTCATAGATCATCTTTCCGACTTGCCACCAATGACCGTTCTTTTAGACGGCAAGGTGGTTTAGATTACGGATTTCCGCTTTGTTAGAAAATTTCGCTTACACCTCCACATCATAATTTTGAAAGAAAAGTTATAATTTAAAAGTTGACATAATCGAGAAAATTTTTTGAAAGAATTAAAGAAAAGAAAAAAAAAAGGGAAAATGCTGTCTGACTGCTTTTAAAAAGCAATGGTGAATAAGAGGAGAGCATTTAAATGGGGGAAAGAGAAAATTTGAATTAAAATTTACGTTGCGCGTTACCCTCAACAAAGTACTGCTGCTGGCTTAGCAAATAAGAATGAAGGGCTGAGAAAAAAATGCAGCACAAAATTTTGGAAGACAATTTAATTTCGTAGGTAATGCAGAAAGACGCGCGTATCACAATGTAGCTAACAGAGGCCAAAAAGGATTTTTTAAAAAATTTAAACACCCAAATTGGTAGGAGCTGTATTAATCCTTCGTCTTTAGACCGTAGGAAAATTATCAAAGACAACATCCATCGCAGTTCTTGGACGTTTCCTCGAACTGGGGATAGCTGGATCGTGGGCAGATCTTTATAAGAACTCGTTACGAATCTGGGGTAATTTATCAAAGAATGTGAAAGAAGAAGAAAGGTTTTCTTAATAAATTCCGGGTAAATTTTGAGGTCGTCATGTATGACTTTACGTCTCACATACCAAGGTGCTTTAACTACATACATGACCGTTCCTTTAGAAATGAAGTCGTAATGCTTTAACCGTATAGGAGGGCTTCAATTTTCGCCATATCTAGAGACGGATTTTCGTGATCTTGCTTTAACGTAGAAGTCAAGTACGCATAACCATGTTTGAAAGATCAGTTATGAACGTCTCTGCGGGAGAAGTTTTTAATGCAGGATCAGAAGTTTGACATTTTTTGTATGAAGAGAAAAAAAAGTTAAATTGCCTTCGTTTAAGTTTTACTCCGTTGCTGTTATTTTTTATTAAATGTTGTGGCACCATTTCGTCGGCGACATTTCAGGCATTCACATATTCACTCCGGATGTCCTGAACTGTCCGTTTCTTTAGAAAGGAAAGATGATTCACCTTCACAGCTTTAGAGGGTATTTTGTTTTCCCCACAAATCATGTCTGCCTGTGGAAGAGTTTCTTGATCTTTCTTCTACGACGAAATCAAGATGGTAGAACAATGTTTCAAAGATCAGTTCCGAAGTCATGAAACGTCTTTGAGGTAGAAATCTTTAATGCAGAGGCAGATATATGCAGGGCGTCCCAAAAAGGTGGGACAAGCGTTTATTTCCTTAAATATTGATTTTAAACTTTCAATTACAAAGTTTCATCATATAAGGTAAGAATTTGTATGAAAATACTTTGGTATCCAAGTTACAAAAATTATATTTTTATACGGCCCCCGTAGAGCAAAAGTGCCAATGAGTGAAATGTTTATCTTAACCTCATCTATGTATAAACTAAGTTTCACGATCCTATCTGCAAAATTTACAGTTAATTTTTAAATTTCAAGGGCTGCCCACAAATTTATATGGTGATGTTCATTGCAGAAATGCAAACTTATTCAATATAGAAAAAACGCGAGGTGAAAATATTTGACTAGTCCACTCATCGTGGATTGAAAAAATGACGTATACTGTTACTCGGTTTAATTGGGAGTTAGTTGTAACTTTCGACTTGATAAACAATGAAAGGACAACTTGAAAAATAAAGATTTAAGGTATAACAAGAATATTACTAATATGTATGCCCAGATCCTCCGGTAACGCTCTGACGTCAGCAACAATAAAACTTGCGCCATAGCACTGCGAGACGTTAACAGCATTATTTCATTGTTAGAGAACCTAAATTTCATTAACTTTAAATTTAAAAGAGTAATTGTCGTTCTAATTTCAAATTTAATAGCTCTAAAATAGTGGAATAAAATTTCCTTTGGATCGATATAAAATTTATCTCGCTATGATCAATAGTTCCCAAGAAATTTTAAATTATATTAATCCTATATTTCAAATTAATTTCCTAATTTAGTTTTTAATAGAAAGTAGTAAATTACGTCAGTGGTATATCATGCGCGTGATATAGTTTGGACGCCAAATTGTATCTGAAGGCAATCGTGGCGATGTTGTTTTCTTGCCAAGAATTAAATTAGCCACCAGTGACGTGAATCTACCATTCGTTCTCAACAGCCGCCAGTTCCCGTTAATTCCAGCTTACACGATGACTATCAACAAATCGCAGGAGTAAACTTTCGATCATGTTGGAATTTACCTCGATGAGCCTGTCTTTTCACATGGACAGCTCTATGTTGCACTTTCAAGGTCTAGGATTCCCAATCACGTTAAAATTTACACAAAGAATCTGAAGTACAAGGAAAATTATTGGAATGTTGTTTACCAAGAGGTTTTTTGAATAAAGAAATATTTAAATAATATGTAAATAAAAAAGATATTTCCTGTCATAAAACATATGTTTATTTTATTTGTTTTCAATGTTAAACATTTCTCTCGCATATATATCTATTTAAACACGTCAAATTTGAAGAGAAATCTCTCGAATGAAGAGGCAATTTGCACCCGTCAAACCATGACGGGTGATTTTCTAGTAGCTTAATATTGAACAAGAATACGGAACTATTTGCTCTAAGCGTTGTACTTTTTATTAAGCTTTACCTAAAAGCAGTGGCGACTCGCCTTTTAGGTCTGCAGAGTTGCATAACTCACTAAAAATTATTTAAAAATTCGAATTTTTGTTTTTATTCGTATTTGCTTACTTCTCCACTAAGAAAGTTCGATATTAATGAAAAAAGATAGAATCGAGAAAAGAAGACAGAAAATGAATGAAAAAGTAAGGATGGGATTGCACACCAAATAGTTTTGGAAAGCACCAAAATTCGCTCATTGTGTACAATTAAGTGACATAACGGATGAAGGCAAATAGCTATTCTTTCTGTCTTAGAACTTATCCAGAACTGGATTTTCGGATGCAACTGTTTTGCGCTAGGGTAACTAATGATATTTCTTTCCGTCCTTCAATCTCACCCACGGTTCACCTTCGCGTTCTTGATTCTTTTATTGGCTGATTTTAGATTTCGGAAACGCTTTCGTATTGCCTCAACAGGAAATGAGCTGGTTCCTACGTATTTGATTTCTCTTATTGAAACGGAATTCACCGAAAAAACGGCTGTAATTTTTTAAAATACAATTCAGATAATTACAACTACAAGTTTGGACTATTTGAAGGTAAAGCTATTTTTGAAAAATCAAATTTCAATTGTATTCTAGTAATATTTTTATAGCGTGCTTGTTTCTAAACAGACCCAGATAGCAATTTTAGTTTGCAGCAAAGATGCAGCAATCTTGCTCTGCATATCTGCAAGCTTGAAACAAATGTGACACGACAAGAGTGCAAGCTTGAAACCAATTTGATACGACAACAGTGCAAGCTTGAAACAAATTTACGCACACGAGTTAGTCACCACGCGTCAAACTTGTCATAAGTTTTCGGCGTCAAACTCATTGCAAACTATAGCGAAAAGAGAGTACGAAAACTACCCCGGATTCGAACCCGCGGCATCTTGTTTCCTAACCCTGTCATCCTAACCATTCAACCAGCTAGACTCTGCGAGGAAAAGATAGATTGCGCTAATAGATCGCGCATACGATTTATTTTTAACTGTTTTCTTGATTCCCATTAATTTTTTAAATTTTGAGTTGAGAATATGATTTGAAGACAAAGAAAGAGCGATTTTCGCTAATAACTACGTTTTTGCTAGGAGAATAAATTATGAAATCAGGGTTCAAAAGTAGTAGCTTTTAAAATGGGACAAAATGTAAGTTATTATTTTTCAACAAACATCGACTGCTTCTCAGGCTTAATTTTGTTTATAAGCGTTAAAATTTTAACATTAAGAAAAAGACGATACAGTTTTCCTTAAAGTGCGAGTTCTATATTTAGTAAAAAGATGGACCAGTTTTAAAATTTTTTTAATAAAAAAGTTAGTTTTTTCACAAATTATCATTGATTTATTGAATTAATAAAAAGAAGGACGGTCTAGGAGATGCTATTAAAAATCGGATGTTTTTTAAAACAGAGACAAAAGATTGTCTGTAAGTGTGTATCATCTGTGCAGCAAGCTTATCATAACAACCTCACAGCAAACTTGTTTTGCAAGTGGGTTGGTCGATTATAATTTGTTACTTTTCTGGAAGTTTGCTGCAAGGTCGCCACATCAAGTTTGTCATGACAACCTAATATCAAGAAAAATCAAACTTGATGCAAGTATACATGCTATCTGGGAAATATCTTTCAGCACCTCCAAGCATTATATAGTACCTACTTTTTTTCTTAATCTGGTAAAATATATGAAACCATATGGAACAGTCTTCTATAACCCAGATAGCACGAACGTTTGCAGCAAGTTTGATTTTTACTTGATATTATCTTGTCATGGTAAATTTGACGCGTCGATGTTGTAGCGAAACTGCTGCAAATTAACCAGGCAGAATTGCCACCCCTCCTTGCAATGCAAGTTTGCTGTGAATTTGTCATGACAAGTTCACAGCACGATTGCAAAACAAGTTTGCTACAAAGATGATAGCACACTAAGAGACACTAAAACAGAGAAAGATCTTTCTCTGCTTTAAAAAAACATTAGATTTTTAATAGAATCTTTTAGATCGTCCTTCTTTTTATTAATTCAATAAATCAATGATAATTTGTGAAAAAACTAACTTTTTTTATAAAAAAAAAAAAATTGAAACATTTTCCATCATTTTACTAGAACTCGCACTTTAAAGAAAACTTTATCGGCTTTATCGTTGAAATTTTAACGTTTATGAACAAAATTAAGCCTAAAAAACAGTCCATGTTTGTTGAAAAATAATAACTTATACATTTTGTCCCATTTTAAAGTAATTACTTTTGAACTCTAATTTCATAATTTATTCTACTAGCAAAACGTAGTTATTAGCGAAAATCGCTCTCTCTTTGACTTCAAATCATATTCTCAACTCAAAATTTAAAAAATTTTTGAAAGAAAACAGTTTAAAATAAATCGTATACGAATCGAATCGAACGCTCAGAGTTTAGCTGGCCGAGTGGTTAGAGCTTCAGCTTAGGAAGTGGTAGGTCGCCAGTTCTAATCCCAGGCTGTGTTCGTACTCTGTTTTTGCTATAGTTTGCAATAAGTTTGACGCGTGGTGACTTCGAAGTTGACGTTAACGTGCTGCAAACTTGTTTCAAGCTTGCATTCTTGTTATGTCAAATTTGTTGCAAGCTTGCAGATTTGCAGAGCAAGATTGCTGCAACTTTGCTGCAAATTAAAATTGATATCTGGGAAATGATATGCAACATTATTAAATGCACTTTTGTACTATGCAACTTAAAATTGGATAAATGTTAGATTTTTTATAATGAATGTAAAGGAATGTAATTCTGCAATGTTCTTTTAAATTTATTTAAAACAACTTTAAAAAAAATCATTTTATCTTGAATTTATTCTGTAAACCCAGAAAGCATGTACACTTGCAGCAAGTTTGATTTTTCTTGATATTAGCTTGTCATGACAAACTTGATGCGACAACTTTGCAACGAACTTCTTGCAAAGTAACAAAGCATAATCGATCATCCTACTTGCAATTCAAGTTTTCTGTAAAGTTGACACGGCACACTTACACACCACGACCTGGATACAGTTGTATATATCTTTTTTCCTATCTTTGTCTCTGTTTTAAAACACATCCGATTTTTAATAGCATCTCCTAGACCGTCCTTCTTTTTATTATTTCAATAAATCAATGATAATTTGAAAAAAACTAACAAGGTCTTTTTATAAAAAAAATTACTTTTGAAAAATTCTCCATCTTTTTACTAAATATAGAACTCGCACTGTAAAGAAAACTATATAACGCCTTTTTTAATGTTGAAATTTTAACGTTCATAAACTAAGTTAAACCTAATAAACAGTCAATGTTTGTTGAATAATAATAACTTAATTTGTGTCCCATATTTTTAAAAGTAATTACTTTTGAACCCTAATTTCATAATTTATTCCACTAGCAAAACGTAGTTATTAGCAAAAATCGCTCTTCCTTTATTTCAAATCATATTCTCAACTCAAAATTTAAAAAATTAATGAAATCAAGAAGACAGTTTAAAATAAAACGTGTAGATGCACGATGTATTAACGCAATCTGTCTTCCGCAATCGACGTCCAGCTGGCTGAGAGGCTAAGGCGAGAGGTTTAAGGGGTCTATTCTGGTACCCCCGGTTGGGTTGGGTTCCGCACGTTAACAACGGAACACAACCCAACTCCCAGCCCAACCGGGGGTACTAGAATAAACCCCTAAGAAGCGGGTTGTCGACGGTTCGTCTGCGTACTCTGTTTTCGCTATAGTTTGCAATGAGTTTAACGCAACAAGTAAACATAACACCATATTAACTCTTACTCCTTGGCTCAAAAATAGAAGAGAGGATATCATTATCGCACGAATTTTAACCCGAATGATTATCACTCCGGCTCTGTTGCATAGGTTTGGTCTGCACAATAACCCTCGTTGTCAAATTTGCAATCTTGAAAATAACATTGAACACATTTTTTTGTTTTGTTCCAAATACTCAAATCATAGATCAAATCTCTGTACATAACTTAATTTTTATTTTCAATTGTGTCCTTCATTAAAAGCCTTTTTTCACAAAAAAAACTTGTTTCTAATAAGCGGCATCTTAGGATTCTTCTTCAATCTTTGACCCAGATAGCAAAGAAGGTTGCTATTTCACTTTCCATAGGCTTGTAGCGGTTCACCACCAGCGCGGAAGAATACAGCAACAGCGCGGATGGATACAACACCGCGGATGAAGACGGAGAAAACCGGTTCTCGCAGAGAACGGTTGAACGAGACGAAAAACATTCTGCCTTGCCGACGCGAACGAGTGAGCTGCTATGAGCTATCCAGCAAAGCGGATTATCCAAACTGTAAATATTAACGCTAAATTGTAACTATTATCATCTTATGTAAAGCTATTTAAATATATCGTTATTCATGAAATTACTTCTTCTTATTTGGGTGCTAAAACCCAATAGGCTATCCGCGAAAGCATTTCCGCGCAAATCGTTTCGGAAACCAATGCCGCAAGGTTTACGTAGGAAATTTTTTTATGAATTACCTGTCCCATCGTGTGTAGCCCTTTCCGGTATAGAGGTTAGTGTGCTTGCGTTCCAACTGTAAGAACGCGGGTTCGATCCCTGGCAGACAGGCAGGAATTTGGAGTTTTGTCACAATCTACAACGAAATCGTAGAAGTACAATTAAAAATTATAATCAAATTAATTAAAATTAATAAATAAGCTCTCATTAATTAATATTCCTAATTGATCTAATTAATTGACATTCCAGATAACTCTAAGATGACGTCAGACGAAGAGGGATAAAGAAGGGGATTGGAGCCCTCTGTAGGAGTACGGCGGGGGAAGGGGGTTCTATTTTGTCCGCCGAAGGAGGGCTCTTAACAACCTTTTGAAAGGCCTGAAACAAGCTTGTAATAAAACCTTGGGGAAATCTTACTAAAAACCTTACAGAAAACCTTGTTTCTTGTTGACTAGCTAAGCTTTCCGCTACCTTGTCGAAAGGTTCAACCCTTGTCATGGAAACCTTTGTGACAACCCTTTACCCTTGCCAACGACAAGGTTTTCGAAACCTTTTAGACAAGCTTTCTTTGCTATCTGGGGAAGTCCTTTGACATTTATTGAGTGCATTCCTTTTTGGCATTAGGGGATATAACGGCTTTTGTTGCTAAAAATCCCATCTCATCACATTTCAATCAACCAATGCAACAAGCTTGCTAGAAGTTCGACGCTTGGTGACTTCGTTGATTGCAATAACTTGCTTCAAGCTTTCACTCTTGCCGTGTCAAACTTGCTGCAAGCTTGCAGATTTGCAGAGCAAAATTGCTGCAAACTAAAATTACTATCTGGGAAATATCTGTCAAGCATTCGGCCAGACCGAATATCCGAGAAAGGGCCGAATAGACCTAATATTGAATATTCTTACATCCCCAGTAGGTATTATACGTGTATAAAATTAAACAGAACAGATCGACTTCCTCCTGAAAAATTATTGGTCTCGCATCATAATTTCAGGCTTTACAATAATAACTTATATGTAACTTTATTAAATACGCTACACTATGCAACTTAAGATTGGGTAAATGTCAGGAAATTTTTTGATAAATTTACTGAAATGTAATCCTGCAATATTTTTTGTAAAATTTGTGTTTAAAAGCCCATTAAAAAAGCTATTATCCTGAATATATTCGGCGGAATATCTGCTTAATATTCGGCAAAAGGGCCGAATACCGAATAGTTGCCAAATATTCGGTACATCCCTAATTTTCATCAATCGCGGAAGCATCAATATTCAGAATCCCCTTTCTAGTGAATCACAAATCCAATCATTTACCGTTCCGATTGCAGTTAACTAAGCTTCCCTGTGAATATTTGTTTTCGAACGATTGTTGCGACTTTCTATCGTTATACAAGAGCTGTAATCATTCGAAAACGCATATCACTACAAGAATTGTGAAACTGCGATTGCAAAAAGATTGATGTTCTCTTCTTTCTAAGCATCAAAATTAGAAAAATTGCGCCATCTGTTGACAGAAGATAGAACTAATATTTAGAAAGGTATATTAAAAAGGAATGAATTTTTTTAAAAAAATTTCGGAACACTTTATGCACTTTGAATTACCAATGATTGAATCACATCTTTTATGCAGTAGTATTCATCACTGGTATTTGTGATTTTTTTTTGATATTGCATAGTAAATAACAGTTCATTAAATATTCGTCATCCCTACTTTTGATGCACATCGAATCTTTCTCAGTCAGATCAGAAATGTTTGAAAGTCTTTTCAAGCAAATTTAGGAAAGTATTGATCTAAAATGTAATAAACAAAAGAAAAAAAAGAGAAAATAAAACAGGAAGTTGTTTTTTAGCCCGTAGGTGAGGTTTTGCTTACAAACCACTGAAAAAATTTTGCTCTAGAGCGAGAGTTCAGTAAGATACCACTGTGCTGTTGAGGCTGCTTCTAATCCGAAATTTGCGTCACATAACAAAATTAATATCAAGAAGTTTTTGTTTTGCACGAAAATTGTAGCATTTACTGGAATGATAGCCCGATTTTGATTGACTTTGAATGTGAAGTTTGATTGTGTAAATGTGAAGGAAGGGCAAATAAGCAACGATATCCTATTTTCTGTGCATATTAAAAAATTATAGAAAAGGAGGAAAGCTGTTAGTATATATCTTGCAATCGTGTTTGAAAAGTTATTGATTTAAGAGTTTATGTGTCATTTCAGTTTAAATTTAGATCACATTATTACTGAGGAGAATTTTCTATATTTTTGATCAATTGTTAAAATGTTCTTTTCTTCCGGGATACAAACAAAGCTGAAATATATAAAAAGAGTTATTTCGATGGAGATTTGAAGCTAACGTTTCGTTTTGATATGGACATAGTTTTCAACTTTTTTTTTCTCTTAAAGGGTTTTAATTTTTCTCTCTCGTGAGTTGCAAATGATTTAAACAGTCCTTGGATTTTAATAATTAGAAAATGAGACTTTATCAAAGATTTAACCTTGTATTATTCCTAATCTGAATTATTATTTGTTGACTACTATATGAGCATTTCATTCTCTTGGAATATTAAACTTTACGAAGTACACTATTTTATATAATCAAAATATTATCTTGTTTTATTATTAAATTCTTCATAAAAATATTATCCTTATGGTAAACATTTAATTATATCATTTTTTGGTTTTATTACAAAAATTTCTTGACAAATATCTGCTGTGCTTAAATTATCTTAACTATTAGCTGTGATTTTCTGATTTCTGAAATTTTAGCAATCTTTCTATGTATAATTAAAGTTAACATATCATGATTACATTTAAAATTTTTTGATTACTTAGGTAGCTTGTTTTTATGTGTGAATGTGAAAATCTCTGAAATGCAGCATATTACCAACCCTTGGCAAAACAGTATTCCAGGCAATGTGTCTCCTTCATCGGTTGCCCTAAATAAGTAAGTGCAAATTATTGTATTTTATTTATAGTTATAGACTTTGTTATATATTTATAATATGATTTTTAAAGATATTTTTCCATTAATAAGCAGCAGTTGCCCCCTAAACTTTGTTTGATGCAGTTTGTTCACATTTTTGCAACTCTTGCAAATGGGAAATTGACAAATTTGGTCTGTATTTTGGTTATTATTAGGCTACCAGAAAAGTACAAAATTTTCTAATAAATTATGGATTTCTTTGGCTGTGACCATATTAGATGAATTTAGATTAGAATCTGTTTTCTGATATGGTCAAATAGCTGAGGGTATTATAGTTAGATTCCTTGGGAGTATGGCAATCCCGTCAATCAAGCTGAACAGGGTGTTTACTTTAATAGCATTGCCATCATGCTTTTGGGCCATTCTCCGCTGTAAACACTCTGAAAAACTATTTTTAAAAAACTTTTATATATTTTTTTATTTATGCAATAATAAAGTATATAAATTAAACCTTAGGAAATGAGATAAAATATTTGTTTTAACTAACTTTTTAATATGGAATCAATTCTTGAAAGTCAGCATTATAATTTTTAAGTTTTCTCATTATAAATCAACATATTTACATGTTTTTCCATAATTGGAAAAATATTGTTGCATTTCAATTTTTTAAAAAATATATCTACATAATGTTGTTATTCAGTAATGAGAGAAAAAAATAAAAGATCACAATACTTAATTTTTTTCAAAAAGGGATGATTTATTTGAACAAGAATTGGATGTCCTGTCCATAACACAAAAAATGATCTTTTTTATTTTTCACATTTATTTTTATGGCAAAACAGAAACTGTTATAAATATAACTTTGTTTTTCTTAGTACCAGTTTATAAATTAAGGAAATTTTCTGCAAGTTTAATATTAAATGAAGTATTAGCACTTGTTTTCATGTCCCATGCACAATACAGATTTTTCTAAAAATCTGGAAAGTCAACTCCATGAGCATTTATAACTGTAGACGGCTGAATTATTTTAATGGCTTCACTCTTTTTGTAGAACACTTTATCTTCTCGTTTAGGTCATTTTCAAAATTTTCCAGACTTTTCCGTGGCAGGAACTTCAATATCATTACCTAAACCTTGTGTAAATTCTCCACCGTATAAACTTTCATTGTACTTTACCACAACTCAATTCCCTGTAGAAATATTTATGGTGTTAACTGGCATGGTGTTAGCATTTTTTTTTTATTGGTGTTACAGCATTTGCAAAAAATTCTAAATCGGAAGAAGGTGAACATTTAATTTCTTGCATTTTTGAAATGTCCGGTATTACTTTTGCTTTAACCCACACACTGTTATCTCTATTTATATATTTATCTAAAAACTAGCAGGATGCACACGGCGTTGTCCGTGGAATCAGGACATCAAAATGGAAAAAAAAAAAAAGAAATACCCACAATGGCATGAAAAAGTTCTGAAAACAAAACAAAAGATACATATTATTGATTTTCCCGTTTATTTTTCTTCGCGATAATGACATTTCAACTGTAGAAAATACAGAGTACATTAATCCGAAACAATATTAAAAATTTGCAATGTGAAAATGATTATTATAAAGCAAATAAAATATGAGAGACATAAACCCGTTAAAACACTGCCGAAAATAATAATAGAAGTCATTCAGTTGAAGGTTATGACGTCAATAGTGCTCTGAACCATCACCCAATGAAATTGCCTGCAATGTTCCTGAAAAGTGTTGTGGGAGGGAGTTCGGTAGACAAAAATGCCTTTCAACTGACCAGGAAAAAATTAACTAAAAAAAACGGGAAAAGATATTTTAACCGTTCTTGTTTTAAATACGACAGAACCGTTTCAGTTATAAGCTGGAAAAAATTAAAAATAATAGTGTTATTAGAACATTGGATGCAGCAAATTTAAAAACAAAAATTAAATTTCGATGGCAAAACTGACTATTTTTTAAAAATTCCTCAATATTCAGTTAATTGCGTTTGAAGCTCAAAACAAACTTCATTAGAATGAAAATTGTTTGTTCTCTCTGATGGTGCATTGATTGTTTTTCAATGATCATTAGAAAAGATACTACAGACGTAAACGTGCCAAAAGTGACCAAAAACAACACAAAACATTAAATAAAAATTTTTCTAGATTGAGTTTTAAAATTCTGTCTTCGAGGTGTATTGAGTCACCTTTATGACTACCTATGTGCCAAATTTCATGATTGTGAGTGTGATACATTCGTCTGGGCATCGTGCACACACACACAAACATTTCCTTTAAGTATAGATAACATAACTGTTGTAGATGGCATAGCCTTTTTAACAACATTTGCAAAATCTTCTGCTGACTGTATAATTGGGGTAGTTGTTTTTTTTGTCACAACAGCATTTAGTACCAAGCATTTTACCTTACCACCAATTCCATCCATCACACCTTTTCCGTGGGCCGTTGCAAAATATTTCCTATGGAAAGTTTTTTTGAATTTAATGCTAAGGTCTTGTTGCAGCAAGGTCATGGATCTGTTTTTAAACTCGGATGAAGAGCCATCTGTCCATATTATTTCCAAAAAAATTGTTTTGCCTTGCAATTTGGCTGAATTTCTTCATAAATTTTTTCAATGAAAGCTCTCGCAGTATTTTTTTTCCTTCTCAGAAATGTCGGAACATATTAAGTAGGTGTTGCATTTCCATGTACAAATACTGAGCTGTAAATAGGGTTATGCCTTTTCATGTAAAAAGTGCACTCTGGACTTCATTCTGGTATGAGCAACTATAGTTCATGGCAAAATCGAACTGTGAGACTCTTGATTCAGGAGAATTTTTATCATTTTGGAATTCTTGAAATTGTATTCTTTTAGTGTTTATATGAGAACCTATTATTGAAAAGTAGTCGCACATACAATCCAAAACTTTCCTAATGCATGTCCCTTTCACTATAATGTTAAATTATCCTTTATCTTTATTGCTTTATAAAGTTTGATATTCAGGTCACCAAATTAACCACCTGTTTACTCAAAACTATGAATTAGTGTTGTTACTTTCCTGTTAAAAATAGTCCAGATTATGTGTATAGTAAATATTATGAATTATGTAATGGCCTCATTAACCTCCCCCAAATACATATATAATAAAGTAAGTGTTACTTATAATAGTTTTTATTTCATCATAATTTTTGAATTCCTACTGCTGGTTTGGAATAAAATTCAGACATGTCCCGTGCATAACATTAGGTATGTCCCATGCACAGGGTTGTTGATTTTTTATATTTTTTTCAAAAAAATCGATTTATTTGATTTAAATCGGATTTTTTTGATTTAAATCAAGATTTTTTTTATTTTAATGATTTTTTTAAAACTATATATATATTTAATATTTATATATTAGACAATGAGGCCTACAGTCATAGAATTTTATATATATAACAACAAACCAGTCATTAAGCTCTACTTTCTTTAAAAAAAATAAAAAAAAATTATTTCAAACATGTAACAACTATTTAAAAAAATATTTGTGAACTAAATACAAAGAATAATATACTTTTAAAATCTAAGAACAATTTTATTAAGGAAAAATATAATAAAAATTACATTTCTTGACTATAGATATATTATTGTATGTTAGAATAAATAAAATTTTTAGATATAGCTCTTCTGATCTAGCAAATTTTGCACAAGTGAGAAGCAGGCTCTCTTTTACATGAATTTAATGTCCTTTTCCCATTTACAAAGGACTGAAAATCCTGTTCTCCCCTTTTCAAAAATAAGAATTATCCTTCTCTAGCCTTTATTGGACAATAGACTAAGGATGTCTTAAAAATGTTACAATCTTGCAAGAACTAAATAGCATACTCTTCTCCTCTCCCCTTGACCTTGAGAATAGACTTCTTCTTACTAAGCATAAAAAATTAAAGAAACCAGTAACTAGGTGACAAATCACTGAAATTTTCTGAAATAACTTTTTCTAACCTGAACTCAAAAATGTGTTTAAATATAATTTACATATCAACCATTCTATGCGCTTGTTATTTATAATAAATAAAGTTTAATATTTATTTAAGCGAGAATTTTAAGAAATCCAAATGGAAAAGAAACATAAGTGACTATTTTTCAAAAATTTCTCAAAATTCAGTAAATTACGCAAGACGCAAACTTCATTCGAACAGAAATCATTTTCCCTTTCCGATGGTGTATCTATTTTTATCGTACAATCATCCAAAAGCATGCTATTGAGAAATTAGAGCAAAAAATCACCCAAAACAACACAAAACATTAATTAAAAATTTTTCTAGATTAAATTTTTAAGGCTTCGAGGTGCACTCAGTCACCATCAGCTGTGTGCTAAATTTCATGACTCTAAGTGTGATAGATTTGTCTGGACATCGCACACACAAATATTGCCTTTTATAATTATAGATCATAGTTTAAATTGTGCTATGTAGATGTTTGTATTTCTTTTGGGGAACATTTGTATACATTACTTAATTATCTTGTATTTGAACATTATTGCAATATAAAAACTTTGTTTTCCCTAACACTATTTAGTTTTCTCTAATATTAAAACGAAACTCAATGCATTTTACTATGTTCTTTCTTTGTGAACATGATCCTCTCACAATATTTATTTTATAAAAAAGGAGCATCTCATACTTTGCATTTTATTGTGTTGCTCATTAGAGTTTTATTTAAAATCTTATTTGCTTGTGTTCTCAAAAATAAAGATATGGGAAGTACTCTAGTTAAATCAATTCAATGAAATATTTTTTTTATGATTTATATATTCTTTCTTTAAATATACATTTAAAAATATTTTAAAATCACTATTTAAAGATACATGAACAATTTTATTTCATTAAAGCAGATTAACTTGATATTTAAAATAAAGTGATTTAAATCAGTGATTTTAAAAAAAAAAATCAGTTGATTTAAATCGCGATTTAAATCAGTGATTTTAATCAACTGATTTAAATCGCCGCAACCCTGCCCATGCATAACACAAATTAAATAAATTTTAAATTTTATTGACTAATGTATTTGGCAAAAATGTAGCATAATTGAATAGAGGTACTATTTAGTTGTTAGGAAAAAGAATAATGGCAATATACATGTTCTAAATTTACAGAGTTTATCACATACAGAAGTCAAGGTAGAAATTTTTTTTTTTTAGTCCCGTGCGTAACGAGCATATTAAATAATTTTTTTAAGCATTTAAGCTATAATTATTGTTTTGTTTTCTACCTGAAAGTTGAGAACCAGTCCTGCTTTTGAATTCAATTGTAAAACAAAATGAATAAACATCTTATTTTACTATTTTTACAAACTTCAAAAGTCTGCAAATGTCCCGTGCGTAACAGGAGAATGGCCCTTTTTTTCATTAGTTGCTTATCCTTAGAGATGGCTCGATTTTTGTTGACTATATCAGAAAGTTAATTTTAACAAGAACTGATCAAAAAGAGTATCTTTCCTGTTTTCATTATGAATAATAATAATAATATATATATGCTAGAAAATAATTAATTTTTTTTCCCTTGTAGTTTTAATCCAGATGCGATGAACTATGGAGGTCTTCCACCGGAAGTGGCTCCTACATCCACAGCTGTTTATGCAAATACATCAACATTTTCATGGGCACACACTGTTCCAAGTTTTATGCCCTGGGTAACAAGGGGAGATTCAAATGTGCAAGAACCAATTGTACATTTCACAGCTCCATTCCCACCAGATCCATGTACCTCACAGACTGCTACTAGTTGGGAACTACTGAACAATTTTGGAGCCAATAAAAGCAATGTGAATTCACATTTAAAGAGGAAAAGTGATCTCGAACTTCTTGAGTATGTGATCGTAATTAAATTACATCAGAAAAATTGGAAATTGCTTATTTTATTATGATAAATTTGATGTGAAAGGAGTGGATTTTAAATTAGGTGTAATCATTAGAAATTGAATATCCTATGGTTTCTTTCTTTGGCATTGCTTTAGGTTTGTTAGATTAGATTAAGTTTGGTTTATTAGAAATCCTTTTTTTTTGTTTAATGTATGTGATGGATGGAAGATGTGTAAGTGTCTGAAAATTTAAGAGAAGGCAGTAGGTTCTTTTGATTATTGACTGCAAAAAGTTTTAAGGAACCCAAATTAACAGATAAGGAAGTGGAGTTGTTTTGTCAGAATATTCTTCATAACAGCCATTAATATTTTCTGTAGATTTAAAGACTTGATTATTTTGATAAATGACTATGTTAAAGGCACATATTAATTTTGGGCATCTAGTGCTTTAAAGGTGTAAGTACGGTAATTCGTTCAATGTTTTTCATTTCATTTATTTTCCCAACATGTTTTATACACTCCTATAAATCCAAGAATGAATTTCACATACTGCTATCTCATCCTGCATGGTAAGAACAAGAAAACATAACATTTTCATTGCTTCTTATCATATATAAGAGAAAAATCGTAGGTGTATTGATGAGTCTTAATTTTTCTGTTTCTTTTAAAAGTTTTGTGTATAGTATTTGCAGTGTGGTGATTGAACGTGATTTTCTTTTACAGATAGATTTTACAATTGTTGTTAAATTCTCTTTTTTATTTGAGAAAATGGATCTTTTATTAAAGATAATTATGTAATACAGAAACATTAATTTTTTGCATTTATGATTTGCTGGATTAAGAAATTGACACAACCAAATCTCTCGTGTACATGGGTGAAAATGTGTAACATTTTCAAATCTTTTTTGTTGTCACTTTTATCTAATTTTATTCTTTAGAACCTTGAATTAAAATTTGATGTTATCTCCCAGTTAGCTAATATTATCCACCAAGAATGTAGATTATCCCAACTTATTACAGCCTGATTTATTAGCAGAACTATAACTCAAAAATGGAGGGTATCTGTCATTTGATGAGAAAAATAAATCTGTTGAGATTCTGAAAACAAGAACAATTGTTCCTTCTGACATTTACTGTATACAACTAATCAGGAAGTAGAAATATTAGCTTATGTCTGACCTGCACGATTGTAAGGCTGGGGCTTAAAGGGTTAATATGATTATCTTAAATATATTAATTTGAATTCTTTCAGATTTAGTTTTGATACCTGTATCTCTCTTAACTTATGTATTCACCATTGCTCTTTCAAAAGGTTTGAAATATATCACATTTTTATGATGTGTTAAATTGGTAGCTATTGTTAATTTGGTGGATATAATTTGTGTGATACTAACTTTGCATGTGGTGCCATGCTTAGTTGCTGAATACATGAAAGTTGGAAGACCCCTCCCCCTGCCAATTAAACATATCAAGTAATTAAACAGATTATAAAATGATTCTGTACAGAAAATAATTAAAGATAACATTTCATTTTGAAAAATAATTTCTCTTTTATGTTGGCATAAGAAACAGTTTTTATCACTAAGAATTTTTAAATTTTCAATAGTATGCCACGGTGGCCTAGTGGTGAGGTCTCGGCTTCGAGGCCGAAGGGATCCAAGTTCAAAATCTGATTCCACTGAAGATCTGTCATGCATTGGGCCTGTTGCATGCTAAATCATATGTAGAGGCTGAAATGTCCTCCCGTTGGTGTGGCGCGGAAGTTTGGAGATGCCAGGTCAGGTGTCTTCCTTGTCATCTGACCATGGTTCAAAACTACGAAGTCCATCCCAAAATAGCCCTCATGTTGCTTCAAAATGGGACGTTAATATAACTAAACTAAACGAGCTAATTTTCAATTATAAAACTGTTGGAGATTTGTAATAAAATTAATTTCATTAAGCACATTGACTTGATTTAATCAATTTTTTTCCCTTCCTAATTTGCGAGTAGAAAGTGTTGTTTCAAGCTTGAATGCAAAACCACCTTATTATCTTCTGTATTACCAGGCAACATCATATCATTTGCTGTATCTGTAGAAAATTAACCTTGAAATATGTTCACATCATGGTATGATTGGTTTATGATTACCCAATAGAACGCTGAAAATTTAGTGATTAATTTAATTTTTATGTGATTTCTCAAGACATACTTAGTTAAACAGCACTTTCATTCAGGCACTTTAAGTTGGACTAATTTCTTTTACATTGTGTAAAAATTAGTTTTTTTAACGATGAAACATGTTGTGAAATGTCTGTTCAAAGCACCATATACGATAAAATTTTTCTTTAGAAGTAGAAGTTTCTAATATTTTTAATGCTAGTAAATTTCAATGCCTGTATTTGCTAGCATCTAAAGATAATTTCATATGAATATTTTTCTTCCATTAAAGGATGATCTTTTGACAACGTCTTGTGCGATGTTCTTGTATGAATGAAAATCTGTCTTAGAGTGAGTATTTGGTTTTGAATGGGAATGAGTGATCCTCAAACCTGCCTTTCTTTAATTTTGTTTTGTTTGTAAAGAGATAGGAGTTTATTTTCACAATTGGTGTTTTGTATTTCAAGTTTGTTGCAATACTTTAAAGTCGGGTTATGTTTTTTAATATTCGATTTTGTTTCAATTTTATATGCTTGATTTTGGTTTTATAAGTGTGTTGTTAAAACTGCATTGAATGGGAGAAATCAGTGCCATCAATATTATTCATGTAAGCTTCCTTACCAGCTTGTGTAAATGTGTCTCATGTAAGGCACTTATTTATTATTATATCAGAATTAATTACTGTTATTTGACAACTACATACATAAAACAAATGAGAGGCCATGGTGGCCTGGTCTCGGCTTCAGGCCGGAGGGTTGCAAGTTCGAAACCTGATTCCACTGAAAATCTGTCGTATATTGGGGCTCTTGCATGTTAAATCATATATAAAGGGCCAAACGTCCTCCTGCTGGTGTGGTGTAAAAGTTTGGAGAGGGAGGTGCCAGATCAGGTGTTGTCCTCATCATCTGACTGTGGTTCAAAATTACGAGGTCTGTCCCAAAACAGACCTTGTGTTGCTTCAAAACGGGATGTTAATATAACTAAACTAAACCTAAAACAAATGATTTGCAAATCTGGTTCATTGTATTTTATGTATATTGAGTTCTGTTGTAATTATGTTCCACACATCGGTTTTTGTGATAAGATATTGTGTTTGTGTCTTGTAAATATTTATAGAAATGAGTAGGAAATTATGACTATTCAACAGAAAGCCACTGATGGGTAACCATGAACAAATGTCAATATATTCATGTTTTTTGAGGGTATAAATTATATAACTGTAGATTATTTTTTTGAAAATTTAAATTTATTTACTTTAAAAGTGATTTCTTCTCCTATTAAGATTATAGTAATTTACTCTTGCATTTTAATACAAGTTTTCAGTAACTAGACCTGGTGAATTAGTTGCTTAAGCAGGGATTCTTATGTTATCAGATTTATTTAGGCGGTTATTAGTAAAATGCAGTGGCGGCTCGTCTGTTAGGGCTGCAGCACCCCCTGAAATTATTTTAAAAGCTTGTATTTTAGTTTTGATTCGTATTAACTTACTTTGCCACCTCAAGAGTTTGATGATCAATGAAAATGGATGAAAATAATAATAAAAAAAATAAAAAGAAAATTAATCAACATGTAAGAGTCGAATTGAGAAAGTCAAAATTCGCCCACTGCACACAACTGAGCAATGAATGGGGAGAAAAAAAAAAAGCAACCCTTTCAGTTTGCAAGGCCCAGATCTGCAGTGAGACCAGTTCCGGTTGGCGCTGGGCTAAACTAAGAGAGAAAGTTGTTCTTTTTTTTGCTCCCACTAATAGTTGATCTTTGCTTCCTCATTTTGTTGTTCTTTATAAGTATAAATAATATAAACAGAAGTGTAAGCAAATGCTATTTATTAGTATCATTTAAAAATTAAGAACAAAAATATTAATCTTGATGCTTGTACGACGATTAAAAATTTTTTGTCTCCATTGAAATAAAAACAGCTACATGTAATCGTATCCCGATTCATATCGTGTGAATCAGAAATTTTTTTTAATGTTAGAAAGCTGAGTTCAAGCTCTTATGTATTATGTAGTAACAGGAATTGCCAAGAGGAGAAAAAAAATGATTAAATTATTCTATTACATCTATCTAAAGGTGAAATACGATAATTTAAATTAGGAATATACTTACCAATATTCCACAAGAAATTCTGTTCCTTTAAATGAATCATGTTTTATTCACAATCGAGGCTTCTTAAACTATGAATCATGATCCCAAATACAAAGGTACAGAATATTAGGGTTCACAAAAATTTTGAAAACATATTTGTATCACGAAAATTTCTATTGTGCATTTCATCTGCATTTATAACTAAATATCATCAGAAAAATCTTTTGGATTGCAAAAAATTCCATTACTATAAAAAAACTTTTTCTATTAAATTTTTATTTATCATTAATTATCTTTCATTTCTTTATTTCTTTTCAAAGTTTTAGCACGCGAAAAAAGTTTAAAACTCCGTTTCTAACACAGTGGGAGTTGTAGACTTCCAAAGTACCCTTTCAGCTTAAAATTATGGTAGAGAAAGTTAGGAAAAGCCTGCGTATGCATGCAGGCCGAATTCAGTGCTGCAAAGATCCGTAGTTCAATGACCTTCTGGTTATCTCGTAGGTCACGGTAGTTCCTATTTGAATTGTTACTTTCTCCTTTGCGCTTCTTCGAGTAGTGAAAAAATAAGATAGGGAACTCCGTTTTCTGTGTATAAGTTTTTCTTCGTGTTTCATTTGAATATCATAATTGTTTAATACAAAATTGCTTTAGATTGTTTATAAATATTAAATGTGAAATAAAATAAATTGATTAAATTTACACAATGGAAAAAGTTGGGGTGCTGTAATACCGCAGTCCCTACAACTGAGCCGCCCCTGATCATTAGTAATGGAGCAATATATGTCCTCCCCCCCCCAGAATTCGTAAAAGTTTAAAATAAAATTTCAAGAAGTGTTAAAATTTCCAGTTGATATTTATTGGTAATATTAAAATGTTTTGCAATGAATGTAATGTAACTTCTGTAATTCAACAATATAGAATAGTTTTTTTAATATAAGTGTGAGATGTTGTTCAAAGAAATTTTATTTAGGTTAAGTCTTGCGTCTCTTCTCATATTCTTAAGCCTTTTTTACACTCTGCAGAAGCTTTTATATTGTGATAGTAGATTGCGAAAATTTTTCCTGAAATGTTGGCAGGGTTTCATTTTGTGGAATGAAATTTTGTTGTTTATTATGCAATTTTTTCAAATTTCTTAAATTTCTGAGATAAAATGTATTTTTTTCAGCGTCGGACCTCAGAAGTTGTGTATTACAGAAGAACGTATGGCAGCTCGTTTCCGAGAGATGCATATCAGTAATGAGTATGCAGTTCCTTCAGAAAATACTCCTTTTGGACTTTGTGGTCCTCCTGTTGAATGTGATTCAGTGAATAAGACAGTTACAAATTTAAATCAGTTAGATTTTATGTAAGTAACATATCATTTTGTTACATATATACAGTGAAACCTCTACAGCAGCCACCCTGCATTTCTTGGAAAATTGCCATTCAGAGATGTGCTGTTCTAAAGCAGTTTCTTATTTGGAAGTACAAAATATTTAGGTAAACAAGCCCTAATTCATTATTTGTGACAAATTGAATTTCAATAATCATCTTTAAAAAAATTTATTCAAAAATTTCCTTTTGAAAAAAAATTACATTTTGTGTTTGCTTGGGTCTTTCATATTTTTTTGGAGTTAACTTTTCTTTCCAATTTTGTTCTTTAATTGGAAAAGGAAATCTCTAATCCTCGATAGTTGTTGAGGAATGGACATATCATTTATTTGTCGTAAATTCTGTTGAACTGAGAGTTTCATTTGCTTATGATTACAACCCATATCAGCAGTTTCTTTGTCAGAGTCTGAATCAGTGGCTGAAAGGTACAAAGAGCTCTTAAATGTCTCACTCCCAAAGTTCACTTTTATCTCCACATAGGGAAAGAAATGATTAATTTCGGATCTGATTTCCAATGTTATTTTTGAGTGTATATATATATATTTTCTATTTCGTTCTTTCCTCCCTTATCCCTTAATATCCATGGTCAGTAAAATGAAAGGAATGGATTTCATTGAATTTGAATGGATGACCATCCCTGCCACTCAGAGGGGTTGGAGTGGCCATTCCTAGGGGTTATTTTAACATTGAGTCTACGGGCCAAAAATTCTGTTCCAAACAAAAGTGGGTGTTGAGAGGGGTAGCTGCTTAGAGAAGTTTCACTGTATTAATTTTTTTTGTTCTCTTTTATCATTTGAAATAATCAAATGATAAGAAACTGCATAAATTCCATAGCTATTATACCAGATTTTTAAGAAAGATAATGAGTAACCTAGATTTTATTAAATGTGCCGAAATGTAAATTTGCTGTACTTAACTTTTAGAAAGTTAGAGTGCAAAGTTGTGTCTGCCATTTGTCTGATTATTACTATTTACATCTTATTGTTGTCTTTTATCTTTTTTAGACTGAAAGGTAATGAAGGTGGTTCCAGTTCAAAATCATTAGTTTTAGCCCCTGAACTAAAAAAACTTGTAGAGCCAGAGAAAATATTTGCTAGCGCATTTTTAGATAAAGTGTAAGTACATATACTTAACTTGAAATTCTATTATGTGATTAATTAAGTTTTGTTTCTGTTACATATTATTAGAAAAAAAAATGCTTAAAAGTAAATAAACAGTTATGTTACTTGGAAATGTACTACTAGAGTCAAAAAGTTTCTAGAATTGATGTAAGTGGAGGGTGAAAGTGCGAAATATATTAAATTGGTTAAATCCAAGCCTAAATAGGACCAAAAGGGGAGGAGATGGTTTCTCATAATTCTTTTGTGAGTGGAACAGGCATTATTTTTCATAAAGTATCCTCCTAACAGATTTTTAAACAAACAGGTATTGAATGTAACATTTGTTTTATTGTAAATAACAAATTACCTTTTGAAACCGTGGAATTGATTTGATTGAAGCCTTGTGGAAATGAAGCAGTGAGAAAAAAAGTGCTTAAGGCCCAAGCGGCTTCCACGAAGATTGGGCTAGTTTTGAAGATGGACAAATGCAAGTGAAATGTAAATGTTGGAGGTGATTTTTGATTACAAATGCCATTTGTCATGAATTTATCCTTCAAAGTCAAATTATGAATAAGGCAAATTCTTTGTTTCTTATGAGACATTTTTAATGGAAATCAACAGAGAAGAAACAAGTGGGTTTTGCTGTATGATAAATCCCCTGTATTGTGATCACTAATGGCTAAAGTTGATCTTGTGAAGAATATTGTTACTACTAATGAATATTTACTGCAGTCGTCTAACCACGCACCATTTGATTTTTATCTTCACCAGTGATTAAAAAGAAAATTGAGGGGGGCATCATTTCTCAAATTCTAAAGAGGCCATTCAAAATAGGACGACACAGCTGATAATGCTCTTAGATTTTTGGTTCAAGGAATATTATTAACAAATGTGTGAACATTAGTGCAAGTTTTAATGGCATAGGAGAGTATTTAAAGATAGTTTAGCTTAAATTTATGTAGCTTCAATGAATAAATTTTAAAATTCATTCTGGGTACCTTTATGCATTACTGTTACAAAATTTTAGAGTGCTAACTGTTATAGTGTATTTCATTTTTCTTGCTTATCATTTTTAATATATGTATTAGAAAGGTAAACATTTTCAGAGCAGATATTTATTTAAAAAAATTTAAAAGTTTATTTTGTCATTGATCTCAACAAGTCCTCAGGTATGCATCTTCAAAAAATTTGATGGGCATTGTGCTCACAGAGTGATACAGTTTCCCATCACATTTCTGCTATTGCTGTTCTGATTCCTTTAGCTTCTTTGAGACAGCTGCATACCCCAGGCATGAAAGACTTCCGCTTTTTTGAATGTCTTTCAGGCTGTTTCTGAGATCGATGCAAAACCGTCGAGAAATCGTGGCCGAAAAATGGGTGGGGTGGGGTGGAAGCTATGTTGAATCCGAAATGAACGGCATTTTTTCTCCGTCACAAAGTAAACAGAGATGCATTCTCTGGGGTTTTCGCGCCATATCTATCACCTCAAGTGATTGGCACGCAGCATAATGGAGGAAGGCGGAACTTCTCCCGTATGACGACCGCTCTACGAGTAGGTCACGCCTCACTGTTGAAATTGCACGTCAGTGAGCTGCTATCGCCGATGTTGAATCACGGGTTGAATGCTAACGGTTGTTATGCAAAGAACTTCTACTACTACTATAATTTGTCTTGTATTTGGGGGATCGCACGTGTGATGCTGTATGTTTAGTGTTACGTTCGTCAATTGTAAAGATCAGCGTTTGTGAGTGTGACTAAGAACCAAAATGGAGATTAACTTAAACGATGAACATAAAGTTCGTTTCCTAGATGCGAACGAAAAAATTAAATTTAAATTCGAGTGGTTGAATAAATCTAGGAAAATTAAACTGCCGGCGAAAGGTAACGATATAAACGTTGAAGAGATAGCAGTAAAAGTAGGCGATACGATCAAGAAGATCGAAATAAGTGGAACTGTAAATTGCCAGCTTTGCTCTGATACCATTTATAACCAAGCATTCTAAACTTGAGAGATTATTTCATATTTATGTCCTTAATTTAATGCTTTTTAAAGAAAGTGTTGCAATTATTAAACAATCTTTAAGTTGCTGAACTCAAACATTATTCAAAATAAGTTAGTATACATGCATGAAGATTGTATGTTGGAATTTTTAACAACAGATCATAAACCTAAAATTATTGACATACATGAGATGAAGAAATCATTTCCTATATTTTAAATACAGAATACAACAGCTGTTCTAGAATAATTAAATAAATTGCTTTTTCTATATGTATTTTAAGTAGTAACATCTTGTGCCTTTGCTTTTGTATATATATCAATTTTGTGGTGAATTTTGTATTCGTGTAGAGTTCAGCTTTTTTGAACAGCTTGCACTTTCATGCCTGATACCCCAAGTGTTAGGCCTATGTAGCAACCATGGAAATAAAAAATGGGAGTGTTGGGGGCAAGGCTATTTGTAGCCTACTTAAGTTCTTTCTTTGAGTTGATAGTTAGTGCATTGTGGTCCCCAGTGTATTAGTCAATTGGCAAGTTTACCATTTAAGTGCTTGGGTTCAGGGTATTATGCCACCTTTTAGGGGTGGGTTGACTGTCACTCTGTGGTCACTGTCTCTGGAAATGACTTGAAGTGTGTAGGTTCTAGCTAGGAATCCGTATTCTCTGTTAGGGCCTTTCATTAGGTCAAAAACTTCTTTCATTTTTTGCACATCTCCTTCATAAAAAAAGGTCCCTTTAGCCGGCTATAGATTGAAATCAACTTTTCCTTTTTTTTACATGCCAATCAAGAATCGACAAATCAATTTTCCCTTTAGCAGGCCATAGATTGAAATCAACTTTTCCTTTTTTACATGCCAATCAAGAGTCTACAAATCAATTTTTTTTTTTTTT